>VWZS01005382.1:98584-284606 GCA_013397075.1 Rhabdornis inornatus | reverse complement strand
TTTTTTTGTTTTGTTTTGTTTTGGGGTTTTTTTGGTTTTTTTTTTGTTTGTTTGTTTTGTTTTGGTTTTTTGTTTGTTTGTTTGTTTTTTGTTTTTTGTTTTGTTTTTGTTTTAATTAAAGTTTGGAATCCATTGCATATATTATTGTCATGTTTTGACACTGGCCAAACACCAGGCACCCACAAAAGCTACTCATTCATCCTCCCCTGCTACAGTTGGACAGAGGAGAGAAAAATTTAAACCAAGGGTTCATGAGTTAAGGACTGGGAGAAAACACTTCAAGGACAAAATAGGCTCAACTAAGAGCGATGAACTAAGAGGTACAAAGTGAGTTTATTACTAACAAAATCAGAGCAGGATAATGAGAAGTTTAAAAAGCCCTTAAAGAACACCTATTCTTTCCCCAACTCCTCCCTCCTCCCCACCAACAGCGCAGGAAGAAAGGGCATGGGGGTTTTGGTCAGTTCATTGCTGAGATTTTCTATGGCTGCTCCAGGAGAGGAGTCCTTCCCCTGTGAGGCCATGGGATCCCTCCCACGGGAGACAGTTCTCTGTGAACTTGTCCAGCAAGGTTCCAAATCTCAAAAGCAGCAGTCCTGCCAAAACTGCTCCAGTGTGAGTCCCTCCCACAGGCAGCAGTCCTCCCAAAACTACTGTAGTATGGGTCACTCTTCCATGGGGTGAGTCCTCCAAGGACAGGCTGCTCCAGCCTGGAAGCAGGGGCCCTCTTTCCACCGGGTCTCCTTTTGGACCACAGCCTCCTCCAGGCATCTACCTGCTCCAGCATGGGCTGCAGGTGGATCTCTGCATCCCCTGTGGATCCCCACGGGCTGTGGGTGGATTGCTGCATCCCCCATGGATCCCCATGGGCTGTGGGTGGATCTCTGCATCCCTATGGATCCCCACGGGCTGTGGGTGGATCGCTGCATCCCCCGTGGATCCCCACGGGCTGCAGGGTCACAGCTTCTTCACCATGGTCTCACCATGGGCTGCAGAGGAATCTCAGCTCTGGCACCTGGAACACCTCCTCTCCTCCTTCTCCACTGACCCTGGTGTCTCCATGTTGCTTTTCCCTTCACTCCTACTCCGAAAAATTAAAACTGCACCCCCACCTTTACTTTGATTGATTCTTAAATCTGTCATCACAGAGGTGTCAGCAGCCTCTTTCATTGGCCCAGCCTTGGCCAGCAGCATGTCCATCTTCAGAGCCATCAGGGACTGGGCTCTGCCAGACATGGTAGAAGCTTCCAGTACCTTCTCACAGAGGCCACCTCTGTGGCCCTCCGCTACCAAAAACCAGGCCGTGCAAACCCAGCACAATTATTCATAATCATTTTGGATCTTTTGTACATATACACATACTTTATAGGTGCTCGATGCTATTCCTGAAACATTGTGAAGCCTTACTATTCAATTAAAATTACCTTGATGTCTCTTCTGACTTCTGATCTAATATATTTGAAACCCCTGTGTCCAAAATAAGTGAGAGGAGATTTTCAGCTGCACACATTGAAAAGTTAATTAGTAAATATTGTCAAATGGATATATCTGTCATGCAGTGGCAAATAAGCATGGGTTTCAGATGTTCTGGCTGTTTATCATCGGCTTTCACAGTCATGAGAAACAATGACTTTGTTTAAAATATACTCTCTTGTTCAATGATGAAATGACAACATAACTTGAAAAGAAATGAGCAACAAAATTAAAGAAATAGCACTTTATATTGATGCAAAAAGTAATGACAGATGAAAAAGATATACAATTAAATTTATTTTATTGGGAAATAAGCAGGATTTTGAAAAGCATTCTGGAATAAAAAAGGAATTTGAAGAGTGGCATAGCCCACTGATAAAGACAAAAAATACTGATAATGGAAAAGAATTGCACAAAATATTTTTATTCTCCATTTATAGAGAGGAATGAAAGAGTAATTCTGTCCTATAAAGGTGTAGAAGAAGTTTCCACCCTAATGGCATCCAGTGTGGATACTGAAACATATATGAGCAGTTTTAAGTCAAAAGACTTCGGTAGTCTAAGGGAAGATCTCTGACTTGTTATTTTATTTGTTCTTAAGTGTGAAACATTATTTTTTAATACTGAAAACAAGCAAGATAACCTGCTTGCTCCAGCTTAAGACAGGTAGCTGTATGTAAATCTGAAGAAAAAGAAAACCAAAACTTTACAAATAATGCACCTTAATTTAAAGCTTTAAAAATATATGTATTATCTTTTTGCATCAACAAGACTATATGGAAAGGTAGATCTTGCCAAACAAAATGTTTCATTTTTTAACATAGAAATGAGCAGCTTGGTTGAGAAAGATAACTTCCTTTGCCAGTAAGACTAACTTAAGGAGTTGCCTTTCCTTCCCCCTCAGCCTGTTGCAGAGCTGTCCCAGCATTCCAGCTGCTGTTCCAGCAAGTCTGTGGAACTGCCCTGCAAACAGGATGAGAGACTGAAACGGCATTTCCCCTCATTTTTAAACCTTTCCCCTAATTTTTAAAATCTTCCACACTTCTTTAGCTAGTTCCATCATGGTTACATAAATTTTAATAAAAGGCATGGCATAGGTAGGAGTAAGACACTGAAGGTGAAATGGTTCATTCATATGAGCTAAAATTGCTACCAAATCCCTCATTTCATAGAACTATCACCTGCTATTGTAAGGATTCATTCTCAAATGGGGCTCTTCTAAGGATTTTTCCACAGTCATTGATATAAAGCCTGGTGCAATACTTTTTTTCCAATAACATGTGATTAAATACACAATTGTATCTGATGTGTACAGCTTTAATCTTAATTATTCTTATGATCTAGAAATATAGGAAGGATGCAGGGAAGAGAGAAAAAAGTTTCAACTGGTGGGAAAAAAGAATCATAACTTAAGACAAGAAACTCAATGTGTTGAACATTTCAAAATTAAAATTATATCTGACTTGGTTGCATAAGGTAGAAATATCATATGCAGATTACATTGAGAAGTCATTCAAGGCATAGAGCTTAACAACAGAAAGACAGAGAAAACCAATGGTTCTTACAACAACTGGTTTCATGTCTTAATAGACACTTCATAAAAGAATTAGCATCCACACTGTACAAATGAAAGACTCCTGTAATGTTATTCACATTAGATTTACACTAGTATTTTCTTCAGTGTTTTTATGGATTTGTCAACACTAGTGAATGCCTGCTAATCCAAATGTTCAAAAACAGGACTATAGAAATTCCTGCTAAGGTGTTAAGTAGAAAAGATACAAATGCCATCACAATGTGATGAACTGTTTTTCTTATAAAGGAAAGATTGCTTCTAAACATGGAATGCGATTGCAACTGTTATATACATGAGCAACAAAAGCTTGTGTAATCTTTTTCAGTATTACAGATCTTCCTTAATAAAGCCAGAAACACTTTAATATTTTCTAATTTCCCATATTCTAGTAATTACCATTAAAAATTAAACAGGTAGATGATTCTGTAAGTGTCAGAGTTTGATGTTTTCAGTTAGTGCTGCACAGGTCCGACTTTCTGACCTGATGGGCAGCAACTCCTATTCTGTTGATCTCTCAATATGACCAAACTCTTGAAATTTGACAATCAAAATCTCATGAATCATTGCCCTAATTTTCTGAATGATCAGCCCAGTATAATACTAGGGGGAATCCTTATCAACAGATGCCTATTGGGTCCTCTCAACCCACCCTCCCTGACATGGCAGTGGTCCTATCTGGACTCCATGCCGAGGACATGCAAAGGAGATATCAGCAGAAAAATGAAACTGACAATAAAAGCAGGAATTTTGCTGGATTAGGGAGTTACACAACACCAGAAAGGAGCTTCGCTTGCCTGAGAGGTGGGCAGTGGGAGCTAGTGGCTTCAAGCAGGGAAAAGGGGGTGAAGGGAATTGGCTGGGTCCCAGGTAGTCACAATGAGCCAGACTGGCTCAGACAAGCATTGAACTGCTGTTTCTTATTCAATGTTATCCAGCTTTCTCTTTCTCACACTCATGTAACCTGCCAAGCTACCTCTCTCGAGTCTGTAAACAGGCACCTTCTCGATCTGTCTGGCTTGGCTTCTGCTCAGGTCAGCCATGGATACGTGGCCACTGCACTGGAGAGGAATATTTTACCAATCTTACCAAAGAAAACAGCCTTTTGTAGCTTTTCCATTGAAGTACATACTGGTGCTTAATACATATATCTCCTTTAACTAAATTTACAATTGTGTAAAGATCAGAGAACGATCTGATGAGAGCAATTAAATAATTGCTTGTCTGAGCACTTTAAACCAGTATCTATTAACCACTGCTCGTTAAATCAGCATCTGTTGACCACTACTGACAGAAGAAGCAGGATAAAATTAGAAAGTCTCCTATTTGAGATACATCTGAGACGTTTTTGTTAGCTGTATTTCAATCAAAGAATTTTAAAAGGCTAATACAGAAATAAAATCAGAGGATTTTTCAGTATCACATGATACGCAATTATTTTAAATTGGGAGTATAAACTAGGGGCTGGTTAAAAATTATAAGAGTAACTTAAAGTATTATAAGTAACTTACAGATGACCTCAGAACAAATAAACAAGAAAATATAATTCTGGAATTTAATTTTCTTATAACTTAAGACTCCCCCTGTATGAGAAACCATAGTAATAATTTTGTCCCTATCAACACTGGATTGATTAGACAGGACCCATATCTTTATTTTCTACTTCCTAACTCATTCAGTGTCACCTACCCTCCACCCAAATACTTCTAACTCTTTTCTTTAAACTAAATTAGTTGCATATTTTGTGTAAGAGCAACATATAGATAGATCTTTTTACATTAAAACACCTCCACACTTCTGGAATAATCCCCTGACATTTGCACTCAGCATGATTCAGCAACAGGAGACAACACCTACCCTCAATTTGCTCCCCATATACATAATTATACTAACACATCGTGGTTTAACACTGTGAGACAAAATGATCCCAAGGGTTTTCTCTAGCTGGGAGTCTCCAAGTCCCTGTAAAAGAGCAGAAGGCTCTGACTGTACAGCATGTACATATGTTTTTATTTACAGTGATGCTCTTACTGATGGCCTTATAAGCAAGTTAGTTTCCATACTCAGCTCCACCCACGCAGTCAGAGCTGTACTAGCTGTTCCACCCAAAACAGTTTAAAGCAGGTACCTTCCTAACTAAACTGCATTGGTTCCCTAACTGTGGACACAAGTTAATCAGGATATCACAGGCTGCTCTACCTCTTTAAGATGGTGGGATCTTCTTCATTACTAGCCCTGTTAGTTTAAAGCAGAGACAACTCAGCTGCTTCAGAACCAAGCATGGAAAACAGATGAGAGGGTAAAATGTAAAAACGAAAACAAACAAAAACACCCCCCCCAAAAAACCAACAAACAAACAAACTAAACAACAACAGAAACCCCCCCCCCCAAAAAAAAAAAAACCAAAACAACAAAAAAGCCCCCAGAAAACAGAAAACCTAGACCAAATCAGTAGAAAGAAAGCTAGGAGTTTACGTCCTGATTGTGAATTTCTGTTTCTTCTTCCTTTCAACAATGTTATGGTAGGAAATACCATATATATTTTTCTCTTAGGCTACAGTGCCCTTACCACAATGGGATCCTGAATAGTGCTTACTAAAAAACCACATACATCTACAGGGGTCCATATACATAACTCTTCAGCTACTGTAAACATTATAGAACTATTCATCCTTACAAATTCAGGAGACATCTGACAGAAAGCCAAAGAGCATCTGAGAGGGGCTTAGAGTCTGTCCTGTCCTTGGGTCCCAAAGGCAATTTTGAGTCATGCCCATGATAAGAGACATCCAACTCTTGTGTGGTCTCACTGGGACACTTGCTGGGGTATCTCAAGTCAGAATATACAAACATTATATGCAAAAATCACTTCTTTTCACCATCAAAACACTGTGAAACCTGAGCTGTATTCTGGCAACTGCTGGGACAGACCTCAGCATGTCAGAAAAAAAAAAAAAGGGTAAAACCTAATCCAGCTAGAAATACAGAAAAATAAAGTCAACAGAGCACAATTACTCTGTCTAGAACTCAGACAGGGTGTGGAAACAGGTTCTCAAAGATGTCAAAAAACCTTAATCATCATACCTTTCAGGTTGCCTATTTTCTGTCTGCTTGAATTAAAAGGTAAGAGTTGACGGCTGAAAAACAACATAAATAAGGATTATAGCATACATTGCAAAAAAGCAAAACTCTCTCTCCAGTATGTCAGAAGTTCAGTCCAACCGTTCATCAAGACCTGCAAGAACAGTGAAGACTTTTTGCTTTTCATTCTCAGGACATATTAAAGTGAACCTTGAATTACTTATTTTGGTGTCCATAACAGTGTATTTCCTCAGCATCAGCATGAAATATTGTTTATGACTCTGAGATGCCAAATTTTGTAGCCTAGACGATTTTAGCCTGTTTCACAGCACACCTATGAAAGGCAGAAATGTTTCAGAAATGGCAGTGCTTAATTTCACAGTGATCATCCATTATGATTTCAACCATTTTGCTTCCAAGCAAAATTTCAGTCTATGCAAAAAATTGACTTGCATGACTTACATCATACCAATTGATATAGACAAAATGGTATTTCACTCAACCCTCATCTCCTTTGTTGTCCCCCCACTTCACATTTAACCCCCACAGAAAAAAACTAAATTCCTCCACACCTCCACTTGCCTGGGCAAATGAGTGGGCAAAGTTACAAGTTTTTTAAAATGCTGTGGCCATGAACCCATTCATTTAAGAAAAGAACTCTGAAATTTCTTTATATTCATTTTTGAAACAAAAGTCTAATAAAAACTTGTGAATTTGGTCTGTGAGACAAACCACCATCTGGAGCTCAATGAGATAAAAAGAGAGAAAGCTTCCTTTCATCAAGGGTCATACTGAGGGTCACAGTGAAGTGCTAGCAGTAATCTGTTGCTTCAGAGACTGCTTTAAAATCGTACATCCTTTGCTAAAGAAAAATAAAGACATATATTATCTGCCTGATGATACTGAAGATTAGAAGAAATATTTATGATAAGTCTTTTATGGAAGCATTAGCAGAATTTAGATGGTTTCATAATTCCTTTGAGGAAACAACACCATCAAACTGGGAAACAGAAGTCAAATACAATTAAAGAAGTAATATTTTGATATGATGCTATGTTAAGGGATACTACCCAAAGGCAAATTCTAAAGTTGTCCTTTTATTAATTGCCTAAGGATTTAAAAATAAAAATGATACTTACAATGACGTAAGTATCATTTTACATTATGCAAATCTTAGACTTCAGCTTTAATCTCCTACTTAACAGTGAGAATTGTTCTTGCCTGAGGTCCCTACTACTCAAACTTCAAGAGATTAAAAATAGCTCTCCAAACCATATAACTTTTCTTTCATATAAAACAACCTAAGCCTTTATAAAATGGAAAAATGGCAGTAAGTTACTTTAAAAATAAACATGTTCCTCTGCTAAAAAACTCCCTCATTTGAGATTTCAGCCATTTTCTGGATGGCATTAGAGTCACAAACTGTGACTGTGGAGTTCTGCTGAACCCAGCAGTCTGTCAGGTGAGCAGAGACTCCTGTGTACATAAGCACATTTGTAAGGATAGCAGAATAAGTACCTTAATTCACAGAAAATGGAGAGGTTTCGTTTAAGCAATAGGTGTGCCCATCTATTTCTGCTTTGTCCAAGACCGCCATTAAAACAATGGTGCATGGGATGACTCAGGACAGCCCAGCACCATCTTCATACTTTGGAAGGCTACCCTAAAATTGGAAGATGCCACCTTCAGCTACTGTTTAAGTCTAAAAGTCTTGCTCAGAATTGAAGGTTGAGCCAGGTTATTGTCTAAGAAATATTATCTCCTTTGAAGTTGAAGGAGGTAAACCAAAAGACATTCCATAAATTAAGTCCAAAGAAAACTACGATTTTTCAGTGCCTTTGCCAAAAGTGAACTTCAATCCACAAATTCTATTTTACAACATATGTTTTGAATCAGCACAATGTATACTGAAAAATAAATAAATGTTGGTCATAATTGGTTTGAAACTGGATCAAAAATGCTGAGGAACTGATTAAAAATAGACAGGAATAATTTATAGTTTAATTCACTTTGGAATGTACTTGAATACTGATTTTTTTGCAAACTATGTATGTTGTGGGGTCAGAAGATGTAAAGAGTCAAGATGTGATGGGAAAATTAGGTAATACAGGCAGAGTAGTTCTGGAAATTATGATTACTTGTGGGATTTCACAACACAGAAATAACATCTCAAGAGATTAAAACACCCAATAAAGAAAATATTCTGACCTTGTTGAGAGAGAGAACAAGTTCAGCAGATAGAGAATTTCACTGAACTAAGTGCTGTACTTAAGAAGATTAGCTTGAATTTCCCTATACATAAGAACTGTAGGCATCTTTTATAAGGTGGTCTGTAGCCAAGGACAAGCAGCTGCCATGCCTGGTTCTGACTGGTGCTTGACTGGTCACGAAATCACAACTATAGGTACCTCTCTACTTAGGCTCTCCTTGGAGACTTAACTCTCAAGGGTCTATAATCCCTTCTTTCATCAGATGAGTATCTGCCAGGTTCTATCCTCCAAACAGTCCAGACACATCGTATTTCAGTCATAAGACTGGAATGGTCCAGACTAAATCACTGCTTCTTGTAAAGAACTCTTCTCATCTTACCAATTCACTTTACAGAATGGTTTCAGAAGTAATTGCACAGCTACAACTGAGCAGGAGGTTAGTGAGAGTAGGACTTCTTAGACACAAAATACAGACTGTTTGTGCTCTGACTCAAGATGTCAGTCTCTAAACCACGCAGGTATCTGCTATCCTTAGACCGTGTTGGGACAGATGAGCAGATAGATGAGTAAGAAGAATGCTCCAGCTTGGAGGGGAACTTGGTATGCTCCAGCACGAAATCTCCAAGTGACTAGACTATAAAGTGTGTCACGGACAGGAAAGACTGAGAGAAAAAAAGAACACAGGAGTGGAAGAGATACTTAAGAGAAGGAAGCTGAAAAGGTAAGCTTTAGAAGTAATGGAGAAAAGCCCAGTGTTTTATCCCCCAGAGCTGGCTGACACTAAATTGAACCCATGCAGAAGGACACAGTGTAGAAAGAGCAAAGATATTGATAAATTGCTTTTATTTCTATTAGTTTCTATGTAATCAATTTTGAGTTCTGCTAATTTAAAAAGTTATAACCTCATGAAAACCTGTAGCAAGGAGAAGTTGTTGAGTAAGGGCTACTGAGTGAGTTCAAAAGACATTCCCCTTACTTCCCAGATACTTCACTGTAGAAATAGATCTAGGTAAATCCTAGAACAACCTTTTCAACCAAGCTGGGTGTCATCACAAGTTTCAGGAATAAACACATTAACATTTGCAAAGCAATACATGTGGTTTCTTGGTGGACTCAGAGTACTAGGAGTAATTAGTTTTTACAGATTCCAGCATGAGAGTAGACCTTAAACCTTCAGTGAAGTAGTGCCAGGATACTTTAGAGTACATTTACCGTGATTCAGTGCAGTAAATATAACTACAATTAAGCTAATTCGTAATAGGGAAAAAGAAAGTAAATTTTTATATAAGATCTTTGATTTGGTTAATATTAAAAAACTGCATATTCTATAGTGAGTTTTGAATTCATAATTAACTAGTCATTTCTATTGAGTTTACTTTTACAAAAATTTTGTTTTAAACAAAACCCCAAGGGGGGATAAGTTTCATTTGCATTTTGTTCAATTTTTTCCATTGCCATGAAAGGCACTACTTGGCTTTCATAACTGTTCAAAGAATGTCATCTAAGTTTTGAATTATAGTTGGAGCCTATTTATGATAATTGGGAAACAATTTAGCCTTACACATTGGATCAATAAACATGGAAAAAACGCCATGCAGGTAGGCTTCATTAAAGAATGAACGAAAGACTTCTTTGAAATGAAGTATTAAGCAAAATCTGACTATTCTGCAAAATCTTTTTTAAAAAAAATATTTTAAAAAAATATTGCCATGGCTGGCCTATTTTTCCACATTTATTCCTATATGTCATGTTATTTAATTTTGACATATTTATTTTTTCCTATGACAGATCTGTCATAGGAAAAAAATATATATATATATATATTCCCTACAAAGAAGTAAAAGAATCAGTCAGGCCATAGTAAAACCCTCTTCTTGACCTTCACATAACAAGAGAATAAAAAAGTTTGCACTGCCACAGTTTATGCTTCTACAGTTTATGAGAAGAGACAAATATTCACATCACCAAAATACACTTACATTCAATTTTGCTGAAAATCTTTTTTAAAAAATGATAGATATAAAAACCAAAGATGACAAAAAGAATCACAAGAGTTTCCCAATAGATTTAGACTTATGATTTTCATAATCCTAAGGGAATTTAAACTGCAGATTTGCCGCTAAGTTATCAGTAGACAGAAAAAGATGGTGAGAATATTTCCAGTGGAGAAGCAACACGTTTTATGAAAATCAAAGATGACAAGCTCACAAGTTGCAAAGAAGCATAACTTGTACTGTGAATATTACTCATCAGGTTGAAGCCTTTTTCAAATATGCCAGGGAATAGTACAAGGTTGGCAGCTACTCTCTGGGAAGTTTTATTTTGTGAAGAATTTCATAGATGTGATTGTGCTGTGTAATTTTAATATATTTTACCAGAGTCCTTCAGGCATGGTTGACACTCTCCTGAAAAATATATCAACAAAATTGGTGAACTACTTCAACAAACTCAGTGTCATTTACATTAGTCTGGCTGAATAATTGCAGGAAAATTAAAACTTCCTACTGAGTTATTTAGCACTATTTGCTTATTTGCTATTTGGTGCTACCTGGTTATTAAATGTAAGTCCTCACTATAACAGATGACCATATAATATGTATTTATCCAGAAGGGTATGCAAGAAAAAGCATTCTTTGCCCTTCACAGCTGACAAGTGAGAACTCTACTTCAATGCGTTATTCCACAAACAAATTTAAAACATAAGTACCAAAATTTATATATTAAAATAAAATGGAGTGCAGGAAAGAATGGAAAATACATTTGTTCTATGTTTGCACTGGAAGGGAATTGATCAGGCACAGCAAGTTCAAGTAATTCAAAGAAAAGAACTAAACCATGCTACAGACAAACACCAGAAAATCTCTTCAGTTTACTCTAAGTTAACGTGAAGGAAAAAGCATCTCAGTCATCTCTTTCTAGGGCTGTACTGGCTTGGTGTGGCAAGACTTGGTAGCAGGGGGAGCTATAGAAGAGGTTTCTGTGTGAAGCTGCCAGAAGTTTCCAGCAGCTTCCTGTGTCTGACAGACCCAATGCCAGTCAGCTCCAGGAGGGACCTGATGCCAGCCAAGGCCAAAACCATCAGTGACAGTCTTTGGGATAATGATTTAAGAAGGGGGTGAGAATATGTGAGAGAAACATCCCTGCAGACACACAGACCAGAAAAGAAGGAACGGGAGAAGGTGCTCTAGGTGCCAGAGCAGATTCCTCTGCATGGCGAGGGAGCTATGTCCCTGATATCCATGGTGGTGCAGAGTCCACCTGCAGCCCATGGAGGAGCCCCATATCAGAGCAGGTGGATGCCCAAAAGAGGCTGTGAAAAGCCAGTGCTGACACAGGCTCTTGGCAGGACTTGTGAATCTGTGAAGACAGAAGTCCATGCAGAAGCAGGTTTGCTGGCAGGATTTGTGATTCCATGGGGGAACCATGCTGGAGCAGCCTGTTTCTAAAGCATTACACCCCATGGAAGAGACCTTCCCTGGAGCAGTTCCTGAAGAACTGCAGCTCATGGGAAGGATCCATGATGCTTGGAGGACTGTCTCCCATGAAATGGATCTCAGGCTGGAGCCTGGAAAGACTGTGAGGAATACAGTGGTGATGGTGAGACAAGTCAATAGCTTGTCCAGACAAACTGTCATCAGTGGAAGCAGACAAGGACAGGTTGGATAGGGCTCTGAGCAACCTGAGATAGTGAAAGATATCCCTGCCCATGGCAGGGGATTCAGCTAAATGATCTTTGAAGGTCCTTTCCAATCCAAATCATTCTGTGATTCTGTGCTTCCAAGCCCTTCTCCTGAGGAGAAAGGAGAGACAGAGGCAAGGTGTGATGAACTGATTGCAACTTCCCTGTCCCCTTAAACTACTGCAGGGAGAAGGCAATAGGAATCAGAAGAAAAGTTAAACACAGGAAGAAGGGAGGGCTAGAGTGAAGGTGGTTTTGAGATTTCTCATCATCCTACTCTGCTTTAATTCACAATACTTTTTTTCCCCCCCAGGTCGAGTCTGTTTTGCCTGTGATGGTTATTGGTGAGTGATCTCTCCCTGCCCTTATGTCAACCTATGAGCCTTTTGCTCTATTTTTATTCCCTGCCCAGCTGAGGAGGGAAGTGATAGAGCAGCTTTAGTGGGTCAGCCTATCAGAAATATCTAACAAGACACACCAAACAAGCACTTTTCCTGAGAGATTTTAGAGAGTAACTGAAGCTTTCTTGACCAGTATCCCATCTCTATCTGTGGCCCAAAGAAAATGAAAAATGCTCAGAATCTCTATCACATATAAAAATAAAATGCATTTTTTCCTATTGTCTGCAGCAAATCAGCAAAAACATTGAACCATGACATTATTTAAATGAAATACAAATATGTTACACAGGCACAGTGATTGATATTTTCTTTAGTTATGTCTAAGGAATATTTATAAATTCATCAGTTGCAGCTGCACATATAATGCTTATGTCTAATTTCAGGACTGCACCTATCCTATCATATAGACATTTTGATTAATTCTTTTTATTCCATCATGAGATAATTTTTCTTCTTTTCCTTCACAACTCTTCAAAAAACAATTTCCACAACCTCATTATTTTTTTTAAATGCTTCTATAATTACACAAGAAATAATATGGCATGTCTCTTTTCTTGATTTTCATTACTTGATGATCACAGAAAGAAAAAAAAAAATTGATCACAGACAAATTCTTGCAACTGTATGGAAGGAGGAACTTATAATTCTATTAGGTTTTACATTTGCAATAATTATACATTTCTTAAAGTGTGAAAATCAGCTCACAGCAACATGAATTAAAATAATACATAAAAACAAAGGAGGTCTACATAAATTTCTTCAAGACAAATTGCTGTGCTCTTGAATCGGGTCTTTTAAAATATTACATCCTAGGCCCTTTCTCTTAGAGTATTCATTATATTCCAAAACCTCAAAATCAGTGAAACCACTATCTCATCAAAGTCAAAAGATATTTTGACATTTGCTTCAATATGACCTCAAACCATCGTAAGATCAAAAGATACAAACATGCACGGAAAAAAAGCAGAAACATACATAAACCCAGTTTTCTTTGCAAATTTTCTTTAAAAATCAATTTATGGTCTCTCCTTGTATAAACAACTGTACAATTAGACAAATTTCTCATTGCAGTGGGGATAGTCGGATGAAAGATAATGCATCACCAAATCCCAAACATTCAATTAGCGTTTACAGATTTGTGGGTGTTTCAATGAATTCTTTCTCTTGACCCATGAATATATTCCAAATCTTGAACAGCTCAAGTCCTCTGATGTTTCAGTGGTGTGTTTATGTAACGCAGGACAGTTTATCCAAATAGCCATTCCTGTTCTAAAAGTTAAAACCACCCATCTGGCACATAACTTGATGCCAACTGTTAAGCACTGAACTGACAGAGGATCATGAAAAAATGCTAATTCTCTTCATGTTTTGCATGAGAACAGTAGAATGAATATGGAGGCTATTATGCGAAAATGATTGAGGCATGCCTCATTAACAGTATCTTCTACTCTTACCTCCAGTCAATGATTCAAATAATGTCAAGCCAACATTTTCAGAAAATGTGTATGGAATTTGGCAGGTTGTTCAGCTTTCCAGTTCATTTTACGAGTATTTCCACAAAACCCAAGTCAAATAATCATCTCCTTCAAAGACTGTTCTCTAAAATGGTATCAGACTAGTATTAAAGAGGAGGTACTGAAACTTGCTTTTGCTTTAGTAGTGGTAAGCTATACTAATTGCAAAGGGAGCAATAGGGATTTGAATCTCTAGAATTGCACCTTATGATATTAATAAAGAGGCATTTCAGATGTCTTTCTGATAGTTTCATGGATTAAATCTGTAAATATGGCTATGGGAGTCAGTGCCCTGACTGCCCTTTCCCTACCCCACTGTGTTCCCCCATTGCCTAGGACCCCACACCAGCTCCTGCTCCAATGTTTCTGCAGCAGGGCTGGTCTCCAGCTCTCTACAGACCTGCCTGGACTTATCCCAGTGAGGTGCCCAATGCCCAGCACTGGCGCTGCCCATGCTTGGCAGGGTGGGGACAGGCCTTGTCCCCAGACACTCCCAGCCCTCAGGAAACCCTGACAATTGAATAGCATATTAAATTAGTTATTTATTTATAATATTTTATAAACACATTATTTATAATATTTTATAATATATTATTTATAATAGAATATTTAATCAGTTATTTATTCTACCTAAAGGATTAAGATAATTATCATATTTAAACCATTAACTTGTTGTTATAAACTGCCCTTATTAACCATACATTCAATGGAGTAATTTCTCTGGTGAACTCTGCAAAAGGATGGTTTAGTGGTGATAAAGTGCTTGAGATGGCCAGGTTAAAATAACCCTTCAAGAAGGTACAAGAAGACTAAATATTTAACAATATATTTTATTTAATAACACAGCAGGTCCTGTAGGCATAGAGTCCCTGTTAGAAACTAAGAACAGAGGTCTAAGACCAAAAGACTTGAGGCATCGTGGTAGGCCCTGAAGAGGATGGTTACAGGTGCAGAATATTCACTGTTGCTGTTGCTCCTTCCTCTTGTCCACTAAAAAGCCACAGATATTCATTATTTGGTGTAAGTTAACGATCCAATGTATTTTTTCATTTCAGTCTTAATGCGACAAAAAACATTGGTAGATAATTTTCGAAACCACAATAATTCATGTCAAAAGCAATGAGAATTTTCCCAAATGCAAATCAGCACATAGGCTGCCTGCTGGGTTCTATCTTACAGGTATGCTGGGTTAGTCCTTAATGCAAACATCAAGACTCAGACTCAAAATTTCGTATTCTGGTATGTACCATCCTAGTCTTTCTTTCAAAATATAAAATAAACTCAGCTGGCCGAAGGGCCATCTATCCTAGCAGCCCTATTTTCACTAGTGACTACAAACAGCCGATGGGAGAGATACAATAGGCCAAGAACATATGACACTTCCCTTTCAGTCTTCAAATCTCCATTTATTTTCAGCTCAGGGATTTCCAAAGCTGGATAAGGACTGTGTGAATTATCTACTGGTAAGACAACATTCTGTGTGGATCATGGCACTACTTTTCAGCTTTGGTGCTGCAAAAGATAGCCATTATAACTGATAATAAAAACGGAAATAAAACCGAAAATAAAGCTCAAAGAAAGGGGCTAGCTGTTTTTAAGGGATATTCCAGCTCATTAAAATTTGAAAATAATTTTTAAAAACCCTCTCAGAATAAAACCTAATAATTTCAAAGGTTACTGAGGAATTCCAGTGCAGAGAATGAGACTAAAAAAAGTCTACCCCGATGTATCAAGAATTGGGCAAGATACAGCAGTCTTTGCACAGGATCCCAGGAAAAATATACTGCTACAAACCTCATTGCTCAGGTCTTCTCAGTGCAGTCAAAGCTCAGCTCTATGGAGATGTATTCACATGTACTTCTTTCAAAAGTTCACATCTCTTTTTAACACCCCAATTTTTGCTTAATTTTCAATAACAACAGTTTGTGGCTCTGCTATCATACAACTACGGGTGAGAAAACAGCATCATTTTCAAAAATAATAACTTTCTTTCAGATCAAAAATCTATGTTTCTGTCTCTACCCAATTTTAGGATGGCAGAGGGTCAATATTCCAAAGTAAAAGATTCCATTAAATTTCAATACTTTTCCTTAATGTAATTCAAGAGATGACATACTGTTAATTATGTATTTTTAAAATTCCGAAGTGGAGACCAGAAATATTACTAAAACTGTTCAAAGCAGGGCTCTGTGTCTCTGCACACGTCAATCGCTGAAAATCACAATTTCTACTTAGAGTTTATGAAAGCCATTGAAATTCCACAATGCCAGCACAAATTGAGTCTCAACATCATTCCACAATTTATATGACTAAATGAATAACTTTTATTTTCCTTAATCAAATAGAGATGACAGCATAAAAACTAGAGTTTTTAAGTTGTCGAATATACACTGATAAAATTAGAGATTTCAAAAAAATCACAAAACATTATACAATTTTTTCTAAGTGTTAATTTTTGATTGTATACTATATGCAAACTTCATTATAGATTTTCTAGAGAAATAATTTATACTTGAATGTATTTCAAGGTATGAAATTTTTTTATACATAGATTAAATTGGGGTAAGATGATGATTTCTTTTTTTTCGTAACTGAAGCTGGGAAAAGCTGCTACGATAATATTCATATTCCAATGCAGTCTTAAGCAAATAAATTGCTACTCTGCCTCCATAATATCTCTCTCCTTGTCAGTGGCAGCTGGAAGATCAGCAGGTTTTCATCTATTATCATTACTTACTGGGCTTGATGATGATTACTGTGCCAGTTGAGTGTGGGATCAAGTAATTAATACTTGTAAGTGAGAATGTGAGCCTTATCACAGCTTCTGCCACTCTCATGGTAAACGTAAAGATAAAAGCATGCTCTGTATGACTGTATTTAGTGTGAACTGTGTATTCTAATGGAGAACCGTGACAGAATCCCTGAAATATTAGTGAGTTATTCCTAAAAGTGACCAGTTTTCAAAATGAGTCTTCTGAGTAGAATTAATACTTTCTACTTTCATAACCTGTAAAAAACAAAACACCTTATGCTGAACGGTCCAAAACGTGCATAGAAGAAAGATTTGTCTGGGATTGTGTCTTTCCTATGAGATTTAAAAACATGAGTCCTTTACACTCATGAAGGCCCAGAGAGAGAAGACCCAGAGGGGGAATGATGCTAAACATATCACACAGAATTTGCCAACAGCCCTTACTCCTTATGTTTCCTCTCATCCTGTTTCTAGGAATGCTCATGAATGTCTGTGAATGTCTATGAATGATGTCAGAAGGAAGCCAAATTTGAACTGCTCCATGCTAATAAAGTTATGT
This sequence comes from Rhabdornis inornatus, assembly GCA_013397075.1. NCBI lineage: Eukaryota > Metazoa > Chordata > Aves > Passeriformes > Rhabdornithidae > Rhabdornis > Rhabdornis inornatus. The sequence continues at coordinate 267,364 of VWZS01005382.1, read as the reverse complement.
TATTATTCACACAATAAGATCACAGTGCTATAAAACATGAGAAAAAGACTATTAATAACTTTTAAATAAATTTAAGATATAGCTAAAAAATCCTGTATATAAGAGATGTATAAGATGATGATAATACTAAGGGATGAGAGAGGAAGTACATTTCTTCTGGGAAAATAACAATATGTAATGAAGACATACAGAAACAAATATGGATAGTGTAAATATCTTAAAACAAAAGCTGTTAAACCCCTGTAATCATACCTTAAAAGAAGAAAATATTAATTTAAAACTGAAGGGGAAAAAACCCCACATATTTCTGTAAAATTTACAATTAAAAAGCTTTTCCAGTATAGAGAAAACTTGAGAATTTTATTCCATGTGATAAAGATTAAAGCAAGTTTATATCATAATACATTACTATTTTTAGAATACTTTCACCAAACTTGAAGTACTCTATCAGTAAGTAGAGATTTCTTTAAATCAAGTATGGTAAATTTCAGCTAACTTTAAAATATTAATAATTTCAACTTTGATTCTAGGCACAGGCTTAACATTTTAATAACTAGCATAAAACAATTATTATTTGGTTTATACAGCATAATCCATTACTAAGCAATATTTATCACATCTACATTGAACAACTTTATTTCCTACATAGAAAAATTACTGAACTGTGGCCACTCCAATTTTATAAATTGGAACACAGCCAGCGTGCCACAGTTCTGAGAGCTACACTGTGGAAAGTGATAATCACTGAATAGTAAAGCTTCTGGTAAAAAAATTCTATTAAAAATACTTAATCCACTGGACTATGAAAATTTGATATGGTTGTCATATTTATGGCTCCAAATTTCCAGGAAAGAGGAGGGAAGGAAGAAAAAGAAAGGGATTTATATAAAAATAGTTTCATTTGGAAATGACAATTTTTTCTCTGAGTCAGATATGAGTAAGAACTTTTTCTTGTGACAGAACAATATTAATGAAATATCTATACATTAAATAAGTAAAATTTTGCCTTGGATTAGAAAATGGCTAAAAGACAAAACTTCCCTTTTTTTTCCAAATTATGAGAATGAGGATGTGGATAATGACAGGAAGCTGGAACCTGAAGCTTAAGTGATTCCTGCAGTTGATAAAGGACAAAACAAGACTGAATCTTGGAATGGACAGTGGTTTATCCACGAGTCAGTGCATCAGGGAAGATATACTAATCATTTTCATGATCATCATAGCACAACTACTAATCTACCTTTTATTTTTTACGATGTATTTGAGTTCATACAGCAGTAGAGAACATAAACCCACTGGGGAAACAAAAGTTTATTCCTCAAAAAACGTAAAAGAGATGGAAGAGGACTGAGCCTGACTCTCTCCAAATGAGCCATTAGCTGCTATTAGGACTCTCCTGAAAAATATGGAAGACTGATTCTGGCACCACATCAAATGTTACAGAGATGTAATTCTGTCTCTCAAATACTGTGCTGTTTTTTCATGAAGACACTTGAATGTCATCAGATCTGAAAGAGAATCATATTTCCAAACACCTAAATGTTTTGCAAAATGGCATTCCTCTTCTTTTGGCTATTACTATTGATTGCATTACTTCCACTGACATTTTTCACAGAATTGACAGTTGCAAGTAATATTTCTATTGTGCAAAATGAGCATTTCCAAGGGAAAATTACTTCACCAGATATAATTAATTTCTTTTTACATATTCTCATACCTTTTCCTTTTTACACAAAAGCACAAGATAGACGATTCTGTTGTTAGAAGCAGTAGCAATTTCATTTAGAAACAAAGAATGATGTATTTAAATTTCTGCACAATCCCTTCTAAACTAAGAATATTTGCCTAGACAAAACTGCCTTATAAAGAAAGGCACATTGCAATTTAACTGCCTTGGATCAACTGAAGCTAGTTACAGTGCCATCCTTATTATGTTGTTCCCATTCTATCCTAATATATTTCTAAACAGTGATGAATTTATTAATCTCATCCAAATAGTTCTCACTTCCAAGATGTGACCTTGTCTTAGTGTCAAATACGAATGAAGCCAAATTTCCATACTTATACTAAAGCTGTTAAAATATCACACAAAAGTGCATGTGCAGGTGCATATTTAATACAGAATCTCATTTACCACAGTTTTCTCAGAAAAATCCTTAGTATTCAAGAGCTCCAAAAGTTGTATGATTGTCTAGAGCATTTTTTAAAATTCCTTAGCAATAGTACCAAATATTTTGAATTTAAACACATTTGTATACATACATTCAGGTCATGTCTTAATCACCACAGTTTCTAGTTACTATTAAAATCTCTACTATATCTGTATTTTGCTATTATTAGTCTTTCAAGATAAAAGCAATTTATACTTCATTATTCGTAGACTCCTTAGGGCACACTTGGCATATGTAGCATTCTGTACAAATGTTTTATGTGCATTATATAAAAATGGAAGGAAAATATCTGATTTCATAACATGGTGCTGAGTACAGGATACAAGCATTTGACAACAGGGTGCTTACTTCTAGGTTATGAGTTCAAATTCAGCACGAAGCTGGAAAGACAAAGATTTCATCAGGTACTAAACCATCTATGACTTTTTATTAAATGAAAGTCACAGATTTTAGAGTCAGTCATGACTATTATGATTTTCAGGTCTGGGTCCAGATTCAGTTTTTGTCACAAAGCTTTGCAGAGTAATTTCTTCATAAAACCTATTAATTGTATGAAGTAAAACATTTGTTTTTAAAATGCATCCTTCTTGGTTTACACTCCATTTGATGAAGAATCTACTCTACTGTAATATCCACTTCACTATGAAGAATGTGTCAGTGCCCACTTAAATGACAGAATGTTACAAAACATATTAAAGAAAAAAGAAGACCAAAGCCTTTCAGTGTAGATGGCAGTGCAAAGGAATGTCCTTTTCCAACACAGATGGAATAGTGCTCAAAGAAAAAAAACAAAAACAACCAACAAATCAGTACTATTTTTGAGTGAAACATAAAGTGAGAAATACATAAGAAAAGGAGTCTGCAGCCAAATAAATTGCTCAGAACCAGATTCATGGACTTTATACACTTTGTTTATACCGACCTCTTCCCATCAGATTGTACTAAAAAGAATATATTTATTTTGCTTTATTGTTCTTCGGTTTCGGCTGTTTTTCTTATTACAGACACAGCATTGCATTTTTTATTAAAAAAATACATTTCAAGTTGTATAGCTGAATCCCAGCCTAGTAATCAACAATGCAGAATACTTTATTTTAACCGCAAAATAGAGCACAAACTGCTGAAAATGTTTTACTTTAATGCTTTATAAATAGTGGCTAATACTTCAGCTATATTAAATGAGTTATTGATATTTCAGTGCATTCCTACTTGATGTGCAGAAAGCTTCAATTTTTTTCATTTGTATATAATTAGGCTCTAAATTTCTATTATTTTTTCTACAAAGAAGGCAGAAAGTAGAGATAAAACATAAACTTTCTTCTGTACCCATATCATTTAATCACCACCATTTCATAGTCTAAAATAGAAAGCTTTTCTCAGTCACCTAACAAATGAGGTTCTTGTGTTCTTGAATATAGGAACATGATTGAAGAGCACTAACTTTCGTATAATTTAAAAATATTAGCGAAAAACGAAGTATGTGAGCTTTAAAGACTAGATAAGACTAGTAAATGGAATATTTAAAATGTCTTTCAGAATGAAAAAAAAAAATAATTAAAAAATGTTTTTACTCAGTAAATTTGATGTACGCCTATCCATGAGACTTGTTTGTCATCCTGAGTAAAGTTGTAGAAGTCCTTCCCAAAGTTTTCAAAGTTTTGGAAGTGCTTAATTCCAGCACAGGCAGAATAGAATAAAAAGGACTCCTTTGTACCTTACAGTTTTGGTTGATCACTTGCCAGTAAATTAATACTATACAAACCAGTGGGTAGCAAAGGGTTGCATATGTGACATTGAATGTAGATTTTTAAAGTGCTGTCTTTCGTATCCCCAGCATTTTGAATACTAATATATAGAAAACAAAACCTTGGTTTAAAGCTCCAGCCTCAGGCTGTGCCTTGAGAAACAGCAATTAGAATCTCCCTGTTAATTGAAAAATGTCAAGTATAATTTAGAAGGAAAACAGACAAAATGTAGAAGCACAGTTCGAAGCTTAAAAAAATTTCTTGTTCAGATAACTTTAAAAATATTTATGACTTTGGGGAGGAATTAATCTATTTGTTTCAAAATTTTGAAGCATAATTTCCTACTTTTCTACATGATATCCTTTTTTTTTCTGTTGTCCCAGGGAATTGAAAGAAATTAATGTAGTTTTTACTTTTTCCAATGCATTTTAGACTTAACTGTATTGTAAGCAAATGTTACCATTTATCCTCTCTATCCAGATGGTCTGTTTTCCTGTTCTATATTCGTATTATGGAGTCTCACAGACAATAGATCAACATTCCTACTCACCTTGCCCTTACTCTTAATTTACAGTGCTAGTGCATCTGAATGAAAATATTTTTAAAAAACCTGTATTTTCAACATGACAAGTAATTATTTAAAAAAATACAAGTTCTCAGAATAGTCATTTATCCCAAAATTTGTGTTTAAAAAAAATTTAAAAGGTCTCATCTGATAATATATTAGAACTCATATATCAAAATCAGTTCACATGCATTTAATAATGCATTAAATAAAAAATCACCTCTTTGCTGAAAATAGGCATGCTAGTCTTCAGCTGAAAGAAATTTTCAGGAAGTCATGTGTGTCTGTAAAGTGGTGCTTATAATAAAAGTGCCTCTCAGCTACAGTGGTGTTGTGTACTTAAGCACATCTACTTTGTTTGATTTGCAGCCAATACTCTGATATAAAACCAATCATCCTTCTATGTTTTTCTTCTACGGAACTGTTTGTTTGTTTTGCTGACTGTAGAGTAGTGCACATGACAGGACTGATAAGGAATCCGAATTTATGCCAGCCTATGCCTGTGCCTACATCCTGTTTAGGTCTATGGAAGCTGACACAGCTGCAAGAAAGATACTACATAGTTCATTATATCTTAAAAGAGCTTGCCTGACTAGATCAGTTCATCTTGGCAATGCTTCTGAAAAGCACCTTTATGGTTAAGGACTTCACAGTCAAGTCCTCGTGAATGTTCTCATTTCAGGAACCTTAATGAAGCATCACAACTACAGCAGTTTGGATGTTTCTGTTCTATCATTTCATTTTTCTGTACTTGATGACTGGCTACTTGAACAACCACGATGCATTTAAAATTCATAAATGGATGTTAACATAATACTAGCAATGAAGGGGTTTTTGCATGACACTGAGGACAGAAGACGAGAGATGAAAAAGGCTTTGCAGGTACAAAATGTGTTATTAGATCCTGAAATATGGTTTTTTTGGGTGAATTTTCCTTGTCGTCACTTCAGAAATACTCTGTAATTCAAACACACACATGGTTTTGCATTCCCACTTTCCTTTACCCACAGGTATCAGAAACTGAACAAGCCTGACACTTTAATGGAAGGAAAACATCATTGTATTCTGTCTAATTATAATTTGCTTCTGTTAAACTTCAGTTACCTGTTGACTTTGCTTTGGTATTGTTGTTTCTGTTTGTCTTCATTACCAATTCTTTTAACTTTGAATTCCCCTAAAGGCTTGATTAGCAACGTGCATTTTAATGGAGAAAATGACCACCTTTTTTGCCTTGCAAGATTTAGAAATGGCAGTTAAAGAAAGTTCCTGTTACAGATTTTGCTCTGAAGCCAAGTCTTTGAAACAAAACTAATACTGCCTAACTTCAGCAATATTATTTTGGGAGCTCTCGAGCAAGCCTTTCTTATAAAATTCACAGTAAGGCTGACATTTTTTGCTTTGTATCCATAGAGGGACACAAATTTGTTTTCGAAAACTCCATATCTTTAGAGATTTTATACTAATTTCAGGCTGCCTAACTGCCACAGTCTGTGTGCATCTGTCACATCTGCTGCCAGATCCATTGTGCAACTACACTTACACTGCTCAGCAGTGTTCTCCATTAGGACATATTGCAGAGGATGGGAAACTGTATTCTTTGCATTACCACTAGCAGACACATACATCCTTAGTACCAGTACCTGCAGATACACTAATAATCCAGTGATGCTATAATTTTTTTTCTTTTTATAGCATCATTTTATCAGGTAGAGAACATTTTCTTCCAATTATGACATTCTTTAGCACTTCTTAATCTGTGTGTTGCTTTCTACTCTATTCTGAACATCTCCCTGCTTTTTAATTTGACTGTCCTGATTTTTTACATTTTCTTGAGCTTGTTTTCAGTCATAGATTGAAAGTCAAGTTTTAAAAAACATCTTGTAATATCTTTCTTGAACAGGAACTTGATCTCAGGGAAGAGAAATTGATGGACTTTCCAAGGAGATGCATCTCCTGCAATAGGTTAAGTCCAGTTGTACCCAAAGGGATACAGTAAAGGTAGGGATTCTAACATTGTATGCTCACTCTTGAGACCTCCATACGACCTAAACAGATCTAAATTTCAAATAAATTTTTATTACATAGAAATGTTAATATGAGAACACTCTCAGCGAGAGATCTCTAGTCAGTGAACACAATTAAGGTAAAGAACACCACTTGGCCTTAAGAACAACCTGTAAGCAATACCAAGCCACCAGAGATGGAGAGTCTCAAAAAACTGAATGGACAAAAGTAATGTCCTGCATGTACCACACAGCTACCAGACTCAAAAAGCCCTGCAGACAGACTATGTAGCTTCCAAATAATCCCTGATACTTTTGAGTTTGACACTGCTCTAGAGAAGTGAAACAGTAAATAAAATGTGCTAAGGACTAATCTCTGCTTTTCAGGCTGGCAACACAGCAGCTTTTATTCACTTGCCAGAATCACTCAAAATGGAACTGTAGCATCTAAAGTGCCTGTTGGGAACAGATCCCAGCATATGCTGTTGACTCAAGCCACTCCTGAGAACCGTCTGGGAAATTACTGGGTTGGAGCGCATCAAAGCTACAACAGAGAGTATGCTGGTAATAAAAACGCATGGATGGCTGCTTAGCAGTGCTTGAGTCCTTGCCACTGCCTACCTCCATTCTCTCATAAACATGCAAGCCAGGTGAGCACTGCTGATGCACTGAAGTTGTTGTACTGCAAACAGCAGTACCAGAACTGTCACTGCTTTTCCAACACACTGCATAGTCCTTGTATGCCTGCTGTGATGCATGGGCTTACACAAGACTTTTACACAAGAAGGAGCCAGATGCAGTAGCAAAGTCAGACTGAGGAGTCTTTAGAAAAGTATTTATTGGCATAAATTTCACCCTTTTTATAGAAGCAGTAGCTCAGAACCCAGTTTTCACATATCAAGACAAGTGTGACTTTTTATATGAGGATTTAAGTTATACAGATCTGGCATAGAAATTATAACTATAAAGATACGAGAACTGATGAAACTGAGGTTGCCATGGAACATTCTAGATAGAACATTACCCACAGGATTGCTGAAGCTGGACTTGAAGCTGATCTCAGTCTATAATTAAAAATTAAAAAACACACTCAAAGAACAGACAAGGAATAAGCTTTTATAGTGCTATAATTTACCTTCAAGAGTTTACTATTAAAATATTAACCAAAGATGAGGAGTTTCCTTAGACAAAAAGACTTGTAGTATATTATGTAAAGACATCAGCTAATTCTACCTTAAACATTTCACGGAACTTCATTTAAGAGTGAAGTTCTAGCAAGGTTTCTCCCATAGCAGAAGCTTCCAAGAACAAACACCTAGGATCACTGCATTTACCTTGAAAGTGCAAGCACAAGAGCTATCAGAGGCATGAAAGATTATAGCACAAATTGCAAATGGAAAACTACACTTTCTTAGGATTTTATGCCAAGGAAGAGACCAAGAAATCATATATCCAGCACAGATGAACTATACAATAAACAATCTGAACACAAAGGACCTAAAAAAAAACCTCATCAAGACAGTTTCCTAACTTCTAACATGGCAAAAGTGGTCAAGCAAGTCGTGGTTGTTTTGGACACTAAAACAATAACAGAAAATATCAGTGGGAGCTGAGACTATCATTTGAGTGAATTCAGCGTTTCACGACAGATGGGTAGAACTGCTGTTCTACATATTTTCCAGGCTTCCTAATTCATACTGTGTATATTATCACCAGTGGCAAAATTGTAGCAGCAAAGCATTCCCCATACAAAACGGTGTCACGGTATCTAAAACACAGCCACATCTTTTCATTTTTAAAGGTATTTTGACTCTCCTCATCTCAGTTGCATAATTTATATAACAGATCTGTTAAAATTTATGACCCTTCTAGCAATAAATAATGGAGGTAGTATGAAATTATTTCAGTCAGAAACTGAAGGGAAATTCAATACTGTAAACTCAGTCAACTGGAAACCTGAATTTCAAATCATATGGCAAAATTTATTACAATGAGATCTGCAGCAGTTCTACTATTCATTTTTACCACTTCTCTGCAAGTACCCTCTTCAATCAATGCAAGAATTTGACTTCACCATTTTCAGAAATAAAATGTTTTTTGCTCTTAGGAAACTTCCTTGCCATACTCATGCCTTTATTCTAACTTCTACCACATCTGCCCTTTGGAAATTTCTGGAGTGTCTCTTAATTTTATTGGCTTCCCTGTAATTAAGGTATAGCTTGTGTTTCTCCAGTTTTCGTAAGAAGATAGTGAGAATTAAGGACTGCTACCGGGAAAGCTAGCACTACTTTAACATGTGTTTGCCATGGAAAGAAAATATGTGTCTGGGAAAATTTTTAGACATACTGAGTGTAGAGTTTACATCATTTAGGGACATGTTTCCCACACATAGATCCTCATTTCTTGTCTGCTTACTTTCCTTATTCTTTCTCATATAGTCACTCAGCTATAATAATATTCAGTGTTTAATATAGTACTCAGTAACTGTTCAGCAATTATTGGAAACGTTTTAGGCAAAAACTCACAGCTGTTAACCTAAACAGAAGTCACTCTTATCTTGTTAAGACTTGTAACAAATTAATAAAATAAAATAATAATTAAATAATCTCTCTTGAGGGTTTCAGTCTTGAATTCTATATGCAACTATAAACTGGTGCAGACTCAACAGGAGACTCATAAGGAATTTGTGACATTTCTTCTCCCCATACTTCACATCTGATCTATTTTTAAAGCACTGACTTTTGAGCATGTTTTTAGTAATGTCTTAGGGCAATTTGTTCACACAATGCTAGAAAATACATTTAAGATAATTGTTATCCAGCCACAGGTACTATTCTATGGTCTAGGCATGCCCACTGAATGAAACCAGGTCTGAAAGTGTGCCAGGATATTTTTCCAGTGCTTGTACTCACTTCTTATGTTTCATAATTTTCTTTACTAATTGACTTTTTTTTTACCCCAGAGTAGCGATATAATATTGCTAAATATGTTACCTGGGAAAGACAGAAATGTGTTTTTCCAGGAACTATGTCATTTAGGAGCCTGACTTCTCAGAGTAATATCAAACTAAACTATTAGGTGCACTACTAATGCAGATTTTTCTTCATATAAAAACTAAGAGAGTTCTTCTCCAAGCATGCATGGGTTCAATAAAAAAGAGAAGCTATTTTTCAATCTGCCTTTGAGGAGGAGTTATACTAATTTGGAAGAGGATACTTTAACCATAGGCTGGCATTACACAGTCCTGAGTTTATTTTTTCTTAATTAAATACAATAGCTAAGTAATAACTCTAAGTTGTTAGGTACTTAAACTCTGCAATTTTGCATCTCCTTTTCCTCTTAATAAATAAATATATTTAACTCACACATGGAATTCTTAAAAAGTCAGCATTTAGTTGAATATTGTTCTTACCTGTTTTTACTTTGAAAGTCAATGAAAGCAGACAACAGGAAAGGCTGAATATTTTTGAAATTTTTCCCTCAATTGTGGACATACATCCCAGCATTTTGTGGTGGAAGAAAGAATAGAAATAAAAGCCTATTTTCATATTACTTGTTTTTAAAATACTTACTGTATTAGTTGGAGGTGACTTAATCTTTCTGCATGTAAGGAAAAATGCCAGGCTGGAAAAGCAGCAGGGAGCAAAAGAACTATCCAACAAAATTCTTGACCTATTGCACCAGGTCTCACAGGTGTGTTAGCTGTCTTAACCAATACACAACATGAGAGCTTTGGGGTGCATAGAGGGTACTTTTCAGTACAAAAAGAGTGAGAAATGTGTTAGTGAAATTTGGATGAGAAATCTGACTTCATTAGATAAGGAGTATTGTAAATATCACAGAATTAGCATGAAAAGGAGTACAGTTAAGTGCCAATCCTGCCATACAAAGGGTCTCTAAGCCATGAGAAAGCCTCTCTCCAGCTGAGCCATTTAATAATCCCTACAATCTCAATGCAAGACAGTTTCCTCTTACTTTTATGATTCCTACTGCAGGGCATAAAATGGCTCAAAAACTGTTTTGCAACCAAAATGTAACTGCTTAACAAGTGACTGAATGCGAAACAAAACTAAGAAAATTGAATCAAATAATAAAATCTGGATTCTGTGGCATCAACCATGAGACATATTTCAATACTCTGTGAGACAAACCACTATGTGAGAAAAAGTATATTGTTAAGAATCCAGCATGGAAAACAAGGATTAATTTGTACCAATTATATATATTCAGTTTATTTCTCAGGATGTATCTCCTTTCCTCCTATTTTTCAACAGTAGCTGAGAAAAAATGGAAAGCCAAGTATTATGATCAATATAATGCCTTCTTCAGAATTCATGAAGTAAAAATGAAACCATTTATTATAATTATCAGAGTTGCTAGGAGTAACTGTGATAGTGAAAGTCATCAAGAATCATTTTATGTTTCACTCCCTTTCCCTTGGCTTAGAATGAATATTTTTGAATCCTACTGCACCAAATCAGATTTTTGTGTTGGGCCTTCATCCTTGATTTCATGGAAGCAGGGTACCCTTGTCTTTGATGTCATTACCCTAAAAGATGGCTGCTTGTATTAGATTCTATTCCTTTTTTTCTTATTAAAAAAGTCACATTTTATCATATGACAGTAAATCTAATTCAGAAGACACTGAGCTGACATCAAAATGCTCTGATTATAAACTGCCTATTATAGAACTAAGAAAACATTAAGGATTAACAGTTATTTGGTTACATACTCTGAAAGTAGTCTTAATCCTCTATTCAACACTGAATTTATTCTTTACAAATGAAGATGAGAAACTTGCTATTTAGGGAAGTTTTAAAACTCAATAGGATTTTCATGCTCAGTTTTAGAAAGAGTTTTGCTTTTGTATTTTATCTGGCTAAAAGATAGTTCTTCAGTCACTCTAGTATATTTGGGAGCCATGTTCTCAAGGTTATCATCTATATTAACAGTAAGTACATAAGCACTATCAAATGAACAAAGAATAAAACTGGATTTACAGAGTTACATAAGATGAAGGAAAGATAAACACATGCAACAAATCTTAGAAATACAGAAGAAAACTTTAGTTTAACTAGAACAAAAAGAATCTTTTATGAGTATGAAAACATTTTTGGTAGTTTTCTGGTTGGATTGTGCTTTTGGCATAAAGACAAATGCCAATATTTCTAGATCATATTTTCTGTATGAAGACTGAAAGATATAAAATAACCTTTGCTGCGATCATTCTGAATAATTGTACAGTTTGTCTTCTATTTAATATTTAGTTTGTATTATAGTACCTCTTTTCTACTCCCCTCCATTTTCATTATTTAGGTTTTCTATGAAGTGGTAAAACATTGAAATATTTTCTGTTCATATCATGTGTGAGTGTTCATATCATTAGAGCTCCTCAAATTTTTTTTCAAAGTGATGAAAAATACAAGGGATTAGTAAGTAAAAGACTGAACAGAAAAGAATATAAATATAGAAAAAACCCAACAATCATCTGTACGTATACTGAAGAACTAATCTGCCTTCAGTGCCAAAGGAATCACCATCACAGTAACTGTCAAAGATATTTATCAACTGTAACTTTAAATCAAGATCTTAAGTATTACTTATGTAAAATTGTATATCAGATTAGCCTCTATCCTCCCTTAATTTGATGACAAAATGAATAACTTTCCTTAGTTCTCTGTGTTCATTGATAACCCAATAGTGTATTTAAAAGTTTTTTCTTGCATTTCTTGCTTCATTTTCTTTTATGCTCCTTTATTTTTGAGCAGACTTACAGAAAACACAGTTTGGCTATTAATTTTAAAATATCTACTATTTCTTAAGGTGTTTTGAAATGTAAAAAAAAAAAAAGAAAAAAAAGAAAAAAAAGCTGTTTTCACAGTCTAGTCTTACGTACAAATGGAAAAGAAGTTTCAAGTCAACATTTTTATCATTGAAGTATTTTCTCAAGTCATGAAGAACGAGTTCCTAAAATAAAATTACTAAAAGAACAAAATCATACTGTGAACAATAGCGAAGCTTTCTAGAAGTGTTCAGTCCCTAATTCTATCACCTGACTATCTGGTAATGCCACCTCATGTTCTGCAAAAACATTCAGTAGTGAAGTACCTGGACATTGTCTCATCTAATTTCCCAGAATGAGATGAATGACAACATCCTGCTTTTGCTTGATCCTGCAGTGCAGCATATAAATCTAGTTGGTGAAAAGTCATTACTATGTCACCATATGCTTCCCAGCAGGAGTGACTGGAGAAATGAATTCTCATATGAAAAGATTCAAGCCTTCTGTTTAACTCAAGGGTACACTCTCTGAAAAAGGGTAGGGTTTTTGTTTGTTTTTTTTTTTTTAATGATGCTCTGAAGGCAGCCAAAGAAAGAAATAATTAAAAATGACATATCTTTTCTGATACTCAATTAATGAAATAGAAAAAAAATCAAAACAACAAAAAAAGGCAAAACTTTTATTCTTTGAAAGTATCTTTACCTAACTTTGCTGTTTGCTGTCAGCATATAACAGCTGACATTATGATACCTGCCACTCATCAACATCTCAGGGTGATATACAGTCCTTTTGTGTCTGTAAAGTGATAAAACACTAACACTGTTGTGCACAGAACGAAAGATGCTTCCAGCCATCCCAACTTAAATATACGAAGAAAAAAGTATTACAAAATTTATGTGAAAATGAAAAATTCGAGCACTTCAGAATCCCTTCTGTTATTCATTTAGATAGGTAAGTAATTGAATTTCATGCTGTCACAAATTTTTAAAAGGTCACAGATTGAAAAAACCAAACCTATAAATAACTGCAGAAGTTGTCAGGTTTGAAGCTGGAGATTTTGGCATCCAGAATGGGTGCAGCTGTAGCTCTGGCTACCTAACAAGTTGTGATAAATAGCTTAGACACCTGGGAGACCAAGGCTTTAAAGAGAAAATGGTCTTTTCTTTCCAATATGAAGTCTGGAAAGGGAACTCTGAATGGGAGCCAGCTCTTCTACTGTATTCTTCTGAAAAGACTAACCATAATTTTGCCTAACCGACTCAGTTTAATTTAAATTATTATTGTTCATAGTTCAGCATAGTTAAAACTCTCAGCTGAAATTTGGGGTACTTTTTACTAGGTTCCTCAAAGGAAAAAAAGAATTAGCAAAAAGCCTGGAATAGATAAGACTCTTGTGAAAACACAAGGTCCAGAGAAAAGTTGCCAAAAGGCAAAAGGAAGAACAAGTTTCCAGGTATCCTAGATAACATTACTATTCTTATGCATATGCTACTTCTTCCTTTTCAAAAAGAACAATGTTTACATCTCAAAGTTAACAGTTTGGATTCAAACTTCCTATGACTACATAAAAATGAGGAATTTGCCATCCTGCCATCTCAGAAATAATATTTCAAGATGCCTGAATGATCAGAAGTTCAGCAATAAACAACCACAGCTCCTGCTTACATTCTTCCCCATAGTTTGGAAAGTTATCTTTGGAACAGCAGGAAATTTTGAAATGAATCCTTGAAGCCTACTGCTCCCTGCCATGATGGAGGATCACTACAGCAGATCTGTAGCTTTGCTGTCAAAGACTGTATGGACAGAGAGATGCATATATCTTTTTAAAATAAAGAATGAAATCAATGCTGTTAGTGAATGAGGCTGAAAACAATCCTACAGAATGTCAAATCCACAGAGTGGTCAGCCAAGCAAAACACAATGGAAAATAAAAGGAACAAGAATTACTGAATTAGATATTGAATCCACAGACTCACATTTAGCAAAGGGCTCAAGTGGCCAGCACAAAATTACTAATTAAAAAAACAACTGGAAGGGAAGTCACTCATAGTAATAATGTTTTTAGCATGTTGTGAACTAAAAGAGGAAGATAAAAACATTCTTTTGTATTTTGCATTAATTTCCTCCCATTTTTTGACAAATTCTGTTAGAATGACTACCATAACCTTTTACAAAATGAGATACTTTACAGTGTTAAGAGAAAGCTTCCCCCCAAAAAAAAATTATCAGCAGCTGTACTTATTTATCAAAAGCAAAAGTATTACATAAAACTGTTTCCCCTATAAGACCACAGGAAGACTCACAAGATCATTAAAAAATAGTGTTTTATAACATGGCAGTTATAACTATCTTTTCATAATCCCAGGTTAGTATATGATACTAACTTTCATTTGGAGAAAGGAGGATATAATTCATTTTCTCCCTGTAATTATCTGACATTTTGTAAATCAACAAACTTCAAATGTCAACATCCATTTAGATCAGTCAGAAAGGAGTGATGCCATGAAAATTAAAAGGAATCTCAGGAGGCACTACAGTAAAACACACTGCAGGAAAAAAATCAAACCATGCAAAATTAATTTTTTTTTTGCTTTTCCAATTTTATTTTTTTTCAACCTTTGCTTATGAATATCATCAAAGCTAACTTTCAAAGCATAAAATAAGCCTGGTAGGACAGATATTCTGATTCTAATCATTAACAGTACTTTCATCCTTCTGCTTTCCACTCATAAGCGATTCCACTGATACTTTAAAACAATTTTCATCATGAATGGAAGTTGGTCGTCATGACAAAGTAGATAAATGCTGAGATCAACTTTTAGAATGAAATACTGTGAAAGCTTTAAGCTCTAGTGAAAATTAGAAGGAGGAAAGAAAGTCCAACATATTAAAAGAGCCCTTCATCACAACTGAAATATTTTCATAAGAAACTTTGGCACCCCACTCAGTATCTTTGAAGCTGGCTGCAAAACAAGACCATCCATTGTATTAGATGTGTGGAAGCTAATGAAGGGATTTGTGTAGAAATGCCTTTCAGCGTGGTGAAATCATGGCTTGTAAACATCAGTCAGCTTGGAAATGGCTGCATTTTCGCTGTGTACATTGGCTATGTACTTACTACAGCTAAGGTTTTAGAAGTATACTTAAGTTGTTTAAAGACATTAAAGAACAGTCTTTCTTGAATTCCACCTTTTTAGCCAGCTGTGATGAATTGATTACATACATTGACTGAGTATTTGTAGAGGAATCAGTCATAAGTATTCTGCTAAATTTTGGACCAAATGTATACAGATTAAGATTATTATATGAAAATTTACTATTTCTACTACTGTTCATGTCTACATGAGTAAATATGGTTAAATACCAAAGTCACACTTTCAAGGCAAACAGAACATAAGATCATAAAAAGAAATTAAAATGGAAACTAATATAAAAATATTAGGGTTCAAGTATCATTTCTACACAGAAAAGGTATCACTGAATGAATTTAAGAAACCATATCCAAAGCTTATATTACATTATTCTATGAAAAGATTAAAGACTTGGAAAAAGAGTCAAAATAAGCCAAGAAATGTTTCAGAAAAGCCTATTAAAACTTACATTTTTCTTAAAATTTAGTTTTATAGATAATTCATTATTTCTTAAAATACATAGCTGCCATTTCATGGCTTAAAAAGCAATATGTAATTCTATGGGACTATGTTCAATGATAATATCAGTACCAGTCAATGCCATTCAATTCCCCCTTGCAGTATTGCAATACATATCTTACAAGCAGATTGTGATGTCACCTCTGAATATATTTTAATACAGCACCTATGAAAACTATTTATACAGTTAATTGATGAGAGACTCAAACACTATTGAAGGTACCACGATTCAAGAAATATGGGGCCTTCTTTAATTGGGATTCAGTTGGAAAGACACTTAAACATTAATGGGATCTCAAAGCACTTCCACTTCTTTTCTGTTTTGTTTTTCTGGAGCACTGACTAAGAAAGAAAGAAAAAAAGAAGGCAGAAAAAAATGTTTACACATATCAACTAAACATGCTGGATGGAAATTTTCATTTACAACCAAATTAACTTCTTACAATATTTCAGCAGAGTCAGTAGTAGAGGCAATGAAGAATCTTATCTTGCACATCCTTATTCACCTGAAAGTCCAATTAGCATGAATATTTACAGTGCCAGGTGCCTTGAAACAGAAGAAATTGTTTTTGCATACATCCTCTGAAAATAATATTGAATTTAATGTGTATTTTGTGATCATAGAATGCAACAGAAGTTTGTAAACAAAGACCACCTTGTTCACCTTCAAAATTCATGCAGAGATGCAGAGTTGTCTACAGCAGTTTTTCCTGTTAATTTGGCAGGTGATTTAATGTCCATAGCTCTTTAAAGAGATTTCAGACTGTTTTTTGACCAGGGAATTGATGTCAAAATCAATTTGATAAGCAAAGTTTTTCTTTATTCCACCACTAAGTAATAGCTAATGAGTAGATAGGTGGGGACCACATGCAGAATACATAGGCCAGTGTGCCAGAAAGTTAAGAGAAAAGAAGCTTCAAAGATCAATAAATACAATGTCAATTGCCTGTAAATTAAAACTGGAAGTGAGACACAGAGAAATACACTTAAAATCAAAGAGTTCTTTCCTTCTAAATCTCCAGAGTAGAGAAATTAAACACAAAGCAAGACAAATGCCAGCTGTTCAAATAAATTACAGATCAACACAAAGGAATCAAGTAAGCCCTGCCAGAGCACTCTGTGGCTGTCTGCAGACACCAAGCAAGGAGAACAAACTGCTTTCCAGCAGCCAACAGTCTCTGGAGCAATTTCTGTAAAAGGTACCAACAGGAAACTGAAATATGAGTTTGCTTTTCACTTAAGAAATGAGAAAGCAACGTAATTCATGCTCTTTATCCCTATTCATTTCAGAAAGTCGTGTAACAAAGCCAAATCCACACCTTTATTGGCTTACAATCTGAAGTGCTGTAGGAGAACGTAAATCCCAGCAAAACCTGGTAACTCCAATGGCCTCTTAGAAAACATAAAGAGCAGCAGTTTGCTTGTCAGATAAACAGCCAGATCTGAAATATTCAAAGCGATCAACTTTCCCTCAGATTTTAGATTAATGTCTGACCAAGAGACAGCTAGATTAGGAAGTTCATTCCAGTACTTCTGTAATTAACACAAGCTTCCAGGTTACCAGCTATGTGCTATTCAGTCCGCTCTGGCAAGCTGGGGACCAGCTGGCAAAGGAACTGCAAACTTCAAAGAAAGCTCTCAAATATCCAATCCCAGAATAAAAAAATAGCTACTCTTAGTACCTTATCTTGGAAGCTCACACTGGCTAGATGGTGACCTTTACAGGATTACCCTAACATGGAAGGAAATCAGCCCGTCTCTGAAGTGTTCTCAAATTTGTAATAGAAGATGGCTGTGTGACTGATGTTTGCGGGGAAAAAAGAAAGGGAAGAAAAAGGCTTAAATGTCTTCCAACATAAGCTGAAGTTCTGATTTACTTTCAAAGGAATAATGATAGCTGGCTGCCAATTTACAGTATGCAAAACAACACTCTCAGTCCATCAACTAGGACAGGGCAGAATGCATCTTCCAGCTTCCTAATATTTTTTTTCCCCTTATGAATTTGCTCATTTTAACAATATGAACAGGCAGATTCTTTCAGATATTTCCTTTGTTCCCCCCGTCTTCCAAACATCCTGTTCAGACTGGCAACAAAAAGAAGTTTAGAGAAAATGACAGAGATTCAAAAGACACATTTGAAAGTTATAACTGTTGTTATCCTCTATTTATCACGCACAGGTGGAGAGTGGAGAATAGATCTGCCAGACAGTTCTTCTGTCTTTTCATAGAACTAAAACATTTTTTACACTGAAAATATCTAGCTATCAGACATTTATGTGTTATTATATTTCCTGAGTCCTCAACATGTGTGGAAAATTTTGACCTGTTCTACAGAATTAAGAAAAAAACCCTTTCTATTTAAGGATATTAAACATACACTATTTGCTGCCTAATGTCAGCTTCTTTTTTTGTGATTCAAAAGCCTAATTTCACCTCTTACTGCTGATATATTACTTTTTGCTGTTTCATCACCACAGTCTGCAATATCAAATTCACTTTAGAACGCCACAAAGTCTGTATTCAGACCAGCTATCTATGATGCTCTAAAATCAAAATAACTTGGGGGGTTGGGGGGGAGAAGCATGAATAATGTGTCACCAGTTATTTTTTTTTTTTTCTAAAGTCTTTTAATTAAACCAAGTAGCCCAGTCAGTTGTTTTCAATTCCGCCTGGATACTGAGTATAGGACAAGAACAAAAACCCACAGCCTTAAAACACGAATCAGTTACATCCTGAAAAATTAAATTAGTCTTTGGTTCAGATAATTGGATCATATGTTATTTGAAAGTAGTCTCACAGTTTCTACCACTAATGCAGTGCAAACATTAAACACAGGTTTTATTATGTAATAGTAGATGATCCTTTTCAGTTTTCAAACATTTAGGTATTACATAAGCTGCCTTTACATTAGTATTCTGGCTCAGAGTATTGAAGCTAGTTTGGAAAATAATCCCTGAACTACATATACTAAAGATGTCGATGTTTTGATACAAAATTCTTGATCTACTGATCCTTCCTATCCTATTCAACTATTTGCTAATGTAGACAACAGCTGTGGAAGACTACAGAAAACACACCAGCATGTTGCAGAATGTGGGCTGAAGTCAAGCCTCACACAAACAATTCTGAACTAAGAATGCTCTGAACATCGTTAGTCAAGCCATGATGGCACTCTTAACAGTACTGTAATATCGTAATGTTCCCATTTGCCTTCTAGGAATTGTTTCACTCACATATTTAGCATAAAAATCCCTATGTGGTACTTTGCATTTTCAGCAATCCTAAATTTCGGTAGCATTTTAGAATATACAGCAGATGCCTGTGTAATATTTTTGTATTACTCCTACTAGCATCAAGGGTGACATTTATTTACTGCATTTCATCACTGTTCAAAATAACTAGATGTATGAGGCCTATTTATTTTTGACCGATGAGATATAAGCAAAGCTCCTGGGATGTTGTGGCACTTCAGGGCCAATTTCCAGCAAGGATCAGAGAATTTTGCAGCTCATCTATGACAGTGAGAGCTTGAAGATGGGGAGACAGCACAGGCGGCACACGTGTGGAAGCTGTGCAAAAACATCATGCCCTCTTCAATCATTATTGCTGGTACAGTGAAAATTTTATATCCCCTTCTGCTAAGAAAGCTTTGCCTTTGAGACTGCAATCACAGCTCCTTGTAGATGAAAAATCGCCAGACAGTAGGAAGGACTCTGGAAGGCCAGAAGGAGTGGCAAACGGGCCAGCTGTGCACACAGGGGCAGAGTGGCAGGACCAGGCTGCTGGGATGGGGCTGTGAGCAGTGGGGCCAGCCCCCTCGCTGGGGAGCTGCCTTTCACCGATGCCCGAGGGGCTGCAGCAATCCCTGTGCCTGGCCATGCGCCTCCTGACCCCAACTCAAAGTCCCAGGCCCTCTCCAACATGCTGCAATGCTGTCACTTGCCCAGTGTGCAGGGCTCAGGCTCCCTGTGCGTGAAGCTCGGCACAGCATCGAGTTTTCATGGGTCTGAGTCTTCAAAGAGATAAGAGCAGTTGGTTGCTGCAAAGTTGTTTATTGCAGCAATACATCAGTCTTGAAGGCAAAGAGTTCGGAGTATTAAAGTCCATGCTAAAGCTTTCTGGCATAGAGTCCCAAGTAGAAGCAGCAGCTCCCTGGCATGCATTTCTTCCCCTTTCTTTCTTTCTTCCTTTCTTCCTTTCTTTCCTTTCCTTTCTTTCTTTCCTTTTCTTCTTCCTTTTTTGCTCACCCCAATACAGGGATTTTATTCATAAATCATCCAATCAGCTAAAAACACAATTCTAAAATACTTTCTACAGCTATCAGAACTTAATTCTAAAGTATGAAAGTAGTGTCAGTTCTTACATATAATGTATGCATATAGTTCTATCTATTCACGCAAATGGTTCTATCTGTTTTATCTAGAAATGCAAGCAGTGTTCTGCTGTGTTTTCATTATGTCTGGAGCTAAGTTACTGAACTTCAAAATAGGCTTTAGTTCGAAGTCTAGTTTAAGGCGCTTAAGGCACCTAAAGTATATTCCTACTTACTTAAAACTAAAACTTAAACTTCTAATTCATGTCTGTGTGGTTTAATATATTTTAATTTCTCTAAAGGCTTTAATTCAATCCCTGCATTCTTTTCTCTCTCTGAGGGACTCGCAGAGGCTTCTATTTTATACACTCCAAGAGCAGAGCACAGCACAGCACGGGACAGCTGCCTCACTACAGCCCGACATGGACTCACTGACACAGTTTTTACCTACCTGGGAGAAACACACAGGCCAAGAGGAAAGGACATACTTCCAGAGTGAATGAAACAAACCTCATGTAATAAAGGCTGAGCTGCTCCTTTCAGAGGTACAAATCTCATTCTGTGAAATCTCAGGCTAAAATCTCCTGAGATTAACAATCCTGAAATTTGTAAACTGATGAAGATTTACAGAGTTTTCAAATAACCAATAAGGCCATTCAAGCAGAGTGTAGGTATCAGATAGAGCTGTGGGTGGCAGGCACAGAGTGGCTGTGGCTAGGATCTGGATTCCCAGCACAGGTGAACCTCAGCAGGGTTTGCCTTCGGAGAGGTACCAGGGACTATGGCCTCCATCTCTCCAGACCTCTGGTCTCACAGCTGGGTGCAAGTTGAGATGCACTGAGATGGAAAATAGTATGTATTGGTTAGACCGTCATCTTGTTGGCAGGGCACATTGAGGAGTACCATAATATTTTTGAATTATCTATAACAAGACAACTAAATAGAAATAAGAAATTATTCCTTTTGATAAATTCAAGACACTGAGGGAATAAAAATCCAAAGAAGCTGTTTCTGATGAAAAAGGGAGCAAGACTGAATTGTTTGCCAAAGAAACATTTAAAACAGTCTCTCTCCCCATAGCCTGGAAGATGTGGTTGTCAGGTAGAAACCCGAGAGTTTCATTTCTAACCTCCTCAGGTAGAAACCAGAGAGTTTCATTCCTAAGCTCGTTTACTACTAGACTTCTTTTCCTCTTGTATTACATTTACTCTTTGAAAAAGTGTTTTCAATTCACCTGGAGTAATTGTCAGGAGAATTCTTTCATTCTTTATCTTTTACTCTTCCTGTCTTTATCCTGTAAACTGTTGATACTTGGATGTACTGTGATTTGTTCCTTGTTTCTCATTTTCATTACCATTTTCCTTCTAGGACTTAATGGGCTTCAACCACCATTTCTTTGAGTAATACAAAGGGCAAAAGCCATCTTTTATTTTTCTTTGCTACTGTCACTATACAAACCAGCTTATTACCTTCTGTTCAATTACAGGCACTGTTTTAACGCTGACTAAACTTTCTAATGCACTCCTAAAGCCTTGCTTTCCACACTTCACTCTTCTTAAAGACTTCAAACAAAGAGGCCATCAGTACACTGACTTTCTTTTTCAAAAAAGCATATTTCTTGGTTCTGTTTCTCCAGTCATTTTATAGTATTCAGTCCTTACCCATATCAGTGCCTCTGAGAATGTCAAATTTACATCCAGAAAAAGATAACAGATATAGGCATGCCTCAAACATAATTTAATTGCACCTACCTCAGGTAACAGTTACAATGGAAAGGTAGGATGCATATGATTTTGTACAGCCTGTTTGCTCAGAGAAGCTTCTTCAGTCCACACTCTGCCCATGTAGAGCTGACACTGCAGCCATCAGCCAGGCTAGCCAGACACACGGGTTGGCTCCAGATGCTGCTGGCACAGTAACCCAAATAATGTGCAAACATATGCCTAATTTCTTTCCAGTGGAGCTTTAGAAAAACTACAAAAATAAAACTGTTAGCTAATGACTGCATTTCCAAATAGTCTGCCAGGAGAAGAAGCTGACTTCTCTAATTTGAAATGCCAGGTCAATTAAACATTTCATAAAGGGATCAATAAATCCATAAAGTTTGGAGATATTTTTTGGGTATACTTTCAGTTCAGTAGCTGTAGTCTAATTTTGACTGAATTACCAGCTAGATGGTTAAAAATTGGAGAGCTAAAAATGAAATGAATGAAAGATAAGCAAAGTAAATGCACAACACTAAAACCCAACTATGCTAGTTGAAATTATTTCAGATATTAAATCAACCAATTCGCAAAACACATTTGGCTATTATGATTTAATGCCTTATCAACTGAAATCCATCTCTGAAACTATATGTGATTGGCAAACATTATGAAGGCAAAACATTATGAAGGCAAAACATTATGCAAAAACATAGAAATAAACAACCATGATTCTGAAATGCACTGAAAAGATAGTGCAAAGAAAGCCTGGTGCCAAGAGTTATTCATCTACTAATCAATACAAAGTTAAGTAAAAAATATCATACAGTGCTAGAAAACACTATGAAAAGTGAAAAACAAGATGTTAACACACTGAGTAAAGACAGAAAGACTAGCCAAAATCTCTAAGCCTATCCCAGTACACTGATTAAACTCTATTTTTTTAGCATTTGGTCCCCATAAGGATATAAAATAAGGAAGTAACTCTTAGAACATGCACAGAATGATGTAATCACAAAATGAGTTTCAGAGAAAAAGTATACTTTTTACCTTTTCTATGTACATTTGAAAGAGTTTAAATTTATATATTTCATTCAATAGATGACAAACTCAAAAATCCATTACAATCTAATGTGAAATTTCATGAAAGCATCTCAGTTCAGTCTAACAACACTTCAAAGAGCGATTTAGTTAAATCCGATAAGTAGGATTACAGGCAGATGTCAATCAATAGGTGCTCCATATCTATCTGTATTTATAAAAAAATTGAAATATCATGCTTAATGATTACTTCCTAAATGTCCTTCTTATCTAATATAGCTTGAACTGTGCAGAAACATGTTACAGTATGCCTGTCTTCTGCAGATCCACACTGACATTAAGATATCATCTTTGGTTTCACAGTACATTAGTGTTTGGTAATGAAACCCATTTTCTGCCTTAAATTTTTTGATATCTTGTATAAGAAAAAATGCAAAGAGATTTTTAAAAATTGCCCAGGCAGATCTAGGAGTAAAAAAGAAAGAAGGATAAACTTTAGAACTAATATAAAATTTATCTTAAATTTTCTTTGAATTGGAAAATTAAAGAAATCCAGACACCCTTCCCTTTCAGCGATGTCTACTTGAATAGACTTTTCTGCAAGGTAAATAAGAAAAGATCCAAATGAAAGGCTAAAAACACTTCAAAGTTTACAGTTAAAAGTATTTTTGGGAGTTGGTATATAAGATGATGATCTGGTATTTAAAGTCAATGCAGTATAATTGAGTTTTTTCTTGTAAAAATATTGGCATACTCACAAAGAAAATAAATCCTATGTAATCCAACAAGGTTTTTCAGGTCCCTACAGTGAATTACAGCACTACAGTGGTAAATAAGCAAGCAAGCAAACAGAAACTGCTAACTTCTGCCTCCTTTGTGAAAACCAATTAAACTGATTGATCAGTAAATCCTTTCAATGCAAGTATTTATCTTAACCAGTCAAGGGGTCACACTAGTAGGCTTCTGGCCAATGTTTCGTGCTGCTGACACAGCCAACTTTCCATGATTATATGTTTGTCATTGACAAATGCCAGAGGCACCTTGCTCCTCGGATTTGACTGTAAAGGTACTATTGTACATTGGGAACTCATCCTCAAGGTGTAATGGGAAAGCCAGCAAAGTAGCTAATTTGCAGCTTTGCCCTTCTATTTTTCTCCAGGATATAATTCAGTTGAACATATTCTCCGACAAAATTCAGCAAGGACTTGTTGTGGGCTGTGCATGCTTTTTCATGGCTTTTAATGTGCAGTATGAATGGAAAGTTAAAAAATAAAATCTTAAACCACAATATCAATGGAAAACCAGAATCATATGTTTTATTTATAAAATCAGGATGCTACGGGATATTTAGCTGTCTCAGTGAAAAGAAGGGGAGTGAGTACAAAAGGCTTTAATTTTCCTTTGTAGGGGACACGTAGAGTCATGTCTCAGCTATCTCCCTGCTCGGTATCTGAGGGAAGCAGCACCAGAGAAACCAAATGGGAAAAGAGTTGACAGCGAACAGATCCATTGGTGCCTCACAGATGATCACAATACACAGGTTCCCTTGAGTACCACAGCCACAGGCGAATTCCTTTATGCCCACGGAATATCTCCCTCCAACAGACTGGCTGAACAAACAGATGCTTTTATAACAGTACAAACAGCAAGGTAAAAAAAGACAGCGGATTCTGCCAATCAAGCAGCATTTCTTGGAGCCCACTTGTACCTTACTTATCTGCCCTTCCCAGGAAGCTCATTGCCTGATGAGCCCCTGCTCTATCAATCCTATATTGGGAGACAGTTAAAGAAGCATATCCTTAAATTTGTTCAAACTAAGGAAATACAGAAAGCTAATTAAAGTTTATCAACACTGGTAGAAAGACTATCCGCAGCCCAGATAACAGCAGAGAGCAAAACATATCAGTCCTGCATAATCCACACCTATACCTTTTAAGGAATAGGTCTATAACAGTGATTTTCTCTAGGAGAAATGCTGGTATACCACAAATGCTGATATAGATCCAGCAGAGCCTCACAAACTACTCTGGAGCCCAAAGTGTCTTTTTATATGCCTCACTTTCAACTCAGGTTGCTGAAGCGAAGCCCAGGAGCCTTTAGGACTCTGTTGCTTTGAAGTGTAACTGCTGTGTATTACTATGAAAATTTGAACTTCTTAATCTTCACCTGAGTTGTAATAACTGTATTTTTAATAGAATTGTTTTTTTTGTTTTTTGGGGTTTTTTTTCTATTCATAGTTTTACATCCCCATGTCCCAAAATTTCAGGGGTATAAAATTTTCCAAGACACATTTTTTCACTCCTTCATGTCACATTTTCTAACTTCCAGTGAACTGTGACTTCCTCTGTTAGCCAGGTTCACTGGTAAATGACTGAAAGTGGCTCAATAAATGCTTCTGTCAGGTCTCCCAGACACTTGGGCGAATCCCATCTGGCTCTATAAACTCGTGGGCATTAAGGGGTGCAAGCCAGCCACTGACCATTTCCCCTCATATTACTGGGGGATGCGTTTTGTGCCCCATTTCCATCTCACAGCTCAGGGGGCTGAGCAGCCTGAGAACAAGTGATCTTAGAAAACTGAGGCACAGGCCTTAAGTACCTCATCCTTTTCCTCATCCTTTGTTATGGATGCCTTTAGCCTCCTTTTGTGGCTGATGTATTTATAGAAACATTTTTATTGTCTTTCATGCAAAAGCCAGATTAAGTCCTACTTGGGTTTTGGCCCTTCTAATCTTCTTCCAGCATAACCTAAGACAGCACCAGAGGTATTTAATTAACATCTATTTTATTCTATTATATTGAAGCTGAAAATCATGCATGAAGAATGTTTTTTTGAATCCTCTTAGTTTAAGCTAATCAAGTGTTTAATGCTTGATAGCTAAAAAAATTAAATTGTAAATGTGTTCTTAAACAGAAAAAACTAATTAATTTATAATGAAAATCACTGGAAGAAAATAAAAACAAAAATACACAGTCATAGTACACATTTTTAATCTGTTTTACATTTCAGGATACAAATTCACAGTGGCTTCTGATGCTGCTCTAAATTAGCTACTGTTTTTTTGAAAGATGGAATGAAAGGCAAGATCTATTGTCTTATATATATATATATATATATATATATATAAGCCTAAAGCAAATAATATCATCCAGCTTCATTAAATGCTTAGGCTGGTTAAAGAATACATGTACGACAATATAAGTTGCAAAACTAGAACATAACAAACAAGAAAACAGGATCTACACACGGCTGTCCAGGCATTTTTCAGCTATGCATTTCATCAGATGTTAATTTGTTAAATTAACTGTAGAACCATAGTAGTTTTGATGATTTGTTTGTAGGGAAAGGTTTCTTCAGCCACAAACGACATTTCTGGTGTGAGATCCATCCACAGTCCATCCTAGAAGCCCAGGATCCCACAGAAGCCCTGAATTAGAGCCTGTGCTTGGGTGCAGGTCCCAGCCAGCTGCCTCTGTGCTGAGGCACTTCACAATCAATACCTGAAGTCTTAATGTACCAGTTCATGATCCTTTCCACAGCTCAGTCAAGTATAAAGAAAGGTTCAGATTCAGATTCAGACCCTGCTTTGGATCCTCTTACACTTAACAATACCAGCAAAATCTACCTCACTTTGAATTGCCAAGAGCAAAAGGAAACAAGAAAATATTGTGGCACATTTTAAACAAAACTAACTTTGGAGAAGTCCACATTGGAAAGACTGCATCCCATTTGGAGGAAAGAGTGTTTAATGATGGGTTTGCATGCAGATGTAAACAGCTCTGTGGAATTTGTAGTGTAAAAAGAGGAGAGTTTTCTCACATTTACCTTTGAATGTTTGGAGTTTCTGTCAAAAGCCTGTTGTTCAGACCTCAGGTAAATAGAAGAGAGAATTTTGTCTTTGTTAACATTGAGAAATAATTCTTTACAGCATTATAGTAAACACCCAGCAGTGTCTTATGCTGGTGAAAATACTACGAATGATACAGGAGTGAAACAATTCTTTGAATGAAATACCATTAAAAGTAAGATTTTCTCCTCTACTCCAAGACCCATGTCTCCATCAAGATTTTACCAGCACTACTGAATCACTTGTACTTTTATTCAATTCTTAACCTACACAGCTATCCCTGCAACTTCCTAGAAGCAGAGTAAGCCTCAGTGCATGTCTATTGACATTCTGTGGGTTAGTTATGGGCTAAAAGAAACCACAGAATGAGAACAGAATTAAAAATACAATGCAGAAGAAAATATGGGGCCAAGTGAAGGCAGTATGAGGATTTGTAAGGGAAAATTACAGCAGAGATACTTATTTCAAAATATTTTTTAACCATTGCCAATCAGCCTCCTTAGATCTCTAGATAATGCAACAACTCCAATATATTTCACTGGTGTTCATGAAGCAAACGTTTTTCTGTTTCCCTCTAAGAAAGAAAGAAATGTCTCCATTTTTTATGCAAATGTAAATGTCTGGACTGTTAATACCAATACAGAACTCATACTTTCCCTCAGTGAAACAATTTCTGGTGCCTCCAACTTAATGTATTATTTTAGACCTCAGAAAAAAGTAACCATAATACTACTAAATGACCAACGAACAGAAACACTACTGACTTGTTCATTATGCTGACAAAAATTTTGTCCTTTGTTACTTTCCCTAACATATAAGCCAGCAATTGACTCTTTGTTACATGTTGAAGCTTATGTAAAAGAAAAAAATAATTAAATTCATAGTATGCAAGTAGCAAATAATTTTTTCAGATTAGGTGCAAATTTCAGAAGGAACGTGAAACTGAAATGAATTTTGGCAAGAACTGACTATGCATCCAAATCCCAATGTCACTATGCATTTTTTACATATCTCTTTTCCTGTTCAGCTAGGTACAGTGTGTTTCTTCATTTTGTGCCTAAAACTATCTGTAAACTCCCTTTATACTGATGGACAGAATTTGACTTCTCTGTGTTTTGCGTTTATTGGCTTTCGCATTAAAAATATTCCTGCCACGTATTATGTAAGTGGAGATACAACCTAATTAAGCCTGCCAGTTAGATGATCCCATTTTCAGCTGATGATAACTCAGCACTTACTCCAGCCCTCCAACACACAGAAATCTATACCTCTGGAAACTAGACTAGAGTCTGATTAGTCAATAAGAAATCTGTATCAATAGACTCTCTCCCCCTTCGGCATTAGCAGCAAACTAATACATGGAGAGTCTGGTTGCTCAGGGGGGAGCAGCTGTTTAGTTTAAGAATTCAAGTCTCCAGCATCCTGAGTGACACTGTCTGGCAAGAGGTTTTCAGTAGCCCAGCCCATCACAGCTTTCTTAAAGGAAATTAGGAATTGTCTGCAATAGCATACTTCATAAGCACACCGAAGTTGCAAAGTCAAGCACTTGAGGGCTGGGAAATGCCAGACTTACTGAGTTGAAAGTGTAAAATTAATTCTCTCCTTGCTGCACATGTCTACACATTGTGGTTTACTTTTAATTAACTCATGGGATGCTGTTTTTTCATGGGACATCACTCAGCCCACCAACTTAATGCAGAAAGAAGCTGAATTAACCTTGTACCAACAGAAATAAAAATGCCATTTTCAATCTTCAGGTGCTTGACTTTGCAACAAAAGTTGCATTCTTTTGACACAAAACTGAATAAAATTTGAATTATATAAAAACACACAGATTTGAAGGAATAATGCAGCAAGAAGGGGATGAACTATTTATATATGACCAGCATCAATGGGATTAATAAAAATAGCTGGAGGTGTTAATATCTGCATGGTTGAAATACTTTGCAAACACAAAGCCATCATCATAATTTAGATATTTCAAAAAATTTCACAAACCTACAACATGATTATTTGTGACCTTAACCCTTCCAATAAGAAACTGCCATGTAAGAAAGATAATGAAGACCAAAACAGAAAACTGATATGCACTAAAATGTGCTGATTATTCTTAAAGTTTTGCATAATCTGAAAAGAGAAAATATCTGTCCTTTTGTAAAAAGTGAGTGGGTGTCTTTCTAAGATGCAGTGGGGTTTTACTGGCATTAGTTTTACAAAAATATCTGAACATAAAAGATGTAACTGAAAAAGAACCAGAAACTGACCCAAGAGACGCATTAATGTCAAAAGCTCCAGCCCTATGGCATAGTCAGTCATCTGGAAAATTGAGGCTATATTTAGTTCACATTTTCATGCTTTTATTAGCAAAAATCAGTTATGGCTAAAACAATCCAGGCTAAATTTGTTATTTCAGATTAAATGAGTTTTCAACACAATATTTGCTTGTTTTTGCACAGAAGTGAGTCCAGTGTTTTCCCCAATTTACGAATCTCCTCTGAACTCAAAGCCATATAACTGCTGTCAAATCAAAGGGGTAGCTCCTTTTGTCTCATCACTTCTTGCTGTGATGCATCATACTGTTATTAACTGCACTACCATATTAAAAAATCACAAAAATGCAAATAAAAAGGCTCTCATTTGGAAACAAATCCTCATTGTTCAGTTGTAATACAGTGCTGAATCTGAATATTTCCCTAAAGACATAAAACAGAACTCATTAACCAAGATATCCTATTTTCTCTTTTCTCTTGCAGTGGATACTTTTAATCTCATAGGTTCTGCTACAAACAATTAACTTGATTAAGAATAAATATTTTGATATTTATTATCTACCTATCAAGTAGGCAGATAAAGATATAATCATGATTATATCAGTTTTTTCATTATTTGTTTCTCATAACATGGAACTGTTTGTTTCTTTTTTTTCTGGCTAGCTGCTCTGAAGGGAGTTTTCTAACAGTCTCCACAAAGACACCAGGAATTTTTAAACAAATAGCTGGCTTTTTTACTAGAAATAGAATCAAATTATATGGAAAGTCTTATGTCACAGTCATTCCACTTATTTTTAAAATTAATTGTCCCATCTTCTAAGCCTCATTTAAAAAAAAAAAATCAATCTGAAGCACTGGAGACTGGATTCAGTCATCATTAATTGCTTCCACACACTGCTGCTCCCTGGATTCACAAATTTGTCTTGTCAGCACCAAATCTGGAATATTTCTTCTCAGCCAGGCCTGTTGCTGCCCTTTCCATTTTCCAGTGCCCAGCCTCAACACCAGCTATCAGCCACACATTTAGAAGGCTGGTTCTTTCACTGTTTCTGAAGACACAAGCAGCAAATTCACACTCTTCTTTGAAAAAGGATAACTCTATTAGAAGCAAATTTAATGCAGGACATTAAGTAAACTGATGCTGTCATTAGTGGAAATGTCAAGTTCATTATAGCAGATGTTTTAGCTGAAGATTGCTACATATTAAAAGCTCAGAACAAATGTGCAGAGCATTCACCATTTGATTTAGTGTGTCTGTTCCCAAGCTTACACAATTGATCCAGAAGTGGATATGGGCATCATTGTCTTGTCGGTAGCAGGAACAGGGTTCTGGCTGGACAATTCTGAAACACGTCCTGCACACAGACTGACAAGGATCATTTTCATCAGCACTTGGACATGTAAGATCTTGGTGAAGTACAGAAGGCAAAAGCCACAGCTAATGCAGACAGAGGCTGAAAAGAGCTCTAGTAATGCAAGAGCAAGGAACCTCTTGCAACCATACTGCACACACTGTTACAGAAACATCTTCATTTGGAGGGATCAGGTGGTGTGATTCTTGTAAATTTTATTGCTTTCTACAAGCTTTACAGCTCTGGAATGGACCTGCCTTTGTTGTCTTCACACAGAGAACAGCAGGTGAAGCCAATTATCAGGAACAGTGATTTCTGAGGCTCTTGTAATTCTCTACCCCTAGACAGAGTACAAAATACTTTCCTGTCTTTCAGGCCCAAAGTAATTCACTGGAATAACAAATGCCAACAGTAATTTAAAAAATACAAAGGACAAACTGTGTTCTAAAAAAAATAAAATTTAAAAATTCATATGTGTTTTGAAAAATTTCTTCTAAACATCTTCCCTAACACTATAATTCAGTTTTTCAGTAGCAGTCTTAGTTTGATTTATAAGAACTTACAAACTGCAGCTGACTCTTCTAGAAGCACTAACAGTCTGAAACAGAAGAATAAAATTTTAAAAAGCCAAACCTCTAGATGAATACAAGGAACCCACATTTCATTATCTCCCTCAATCTTGCATAGGCCATGGTATAAGGGAGTCCAAAAAATACTGCTTCAGATAGCAAAAGATTTCATTATTGCCTTAGTCCCATGATTTAGATGCAAGGATCATTTTTGTGCTTAAAAAGCCCTTCCTTTGCCCTTCCTGGAACAGGCTAGCCAGAAACCACTTCAGGCGTGATCAAACAAAGAAAATGTTTTCTTTCAAAGTTCCATGTATGAACAAGTGATTTAGGACCCTGCACATGACAATGCAACAAACATTTATACAGAAAATGTAACTCAGCATCAAATAGGTGTTCACTGGAAACGGCTAAAGCAAGAAGCACCAGAGGTCCAAGGAAAGGTAAGGGAAAGAAGTTGTAATACATAAACTTGGAGACTAGAGTTAAAGCAACAGTTCGAAAGCAATCTGCACCTAAAAAAACCCAAACCAACCAACCAACCAAAAAAACCCCTAGCAATTTCATTTAACATATAATTTCAGCTGACTGAAAAGATGTGTAAAGTCTTGCAATTATTCTTGCAATGGTCTGAACATGTACTTGGCTCTTGTGAGACCAGCTTCACATGGAATCTTAAAATATAACTCCATGTTCTTGCAGATCCACTTGCCGCACCCTAGCAGTTCCTAAGTGACAGGTGAATACACTCGCTACAGGAATTTCTTACTATCTAAAGCTTAACTGTTGTCAAATGTATACTTAATTGTTTCTGTTCTGCTAAGTCCTTTACATTGTCCACAACACAGTATCACTAAAAACTTACTCCAATTTTTTGATTTCCTTTCATGCAACAGCCCAATAAAAAAGAGTATTTTACATTTATTAGCATAAGAAAGTCTCAAAACTAATCCATCCAGAGTGAAGTCAATGATTTGATGTGCAAAATTCAGTTCTGGGAGAGTAAGAAATCATTGCTGGATTTTCTTTTTACAAAGTGTATGCATTTATAGCACTGTAAAAATAGAAACAATCTAATCTTATTTTCATAACTGAAAACAAGTTCTCAGTTGGGCAGCTGTCATTGATCCAGCACATATATCAAAATATCTTATTGATGAAGAATACTTCATAAGCAAATCTTTTCTTTTTCTCCTGAACTACTCTAAGATTTCATACTTTATAGCTGTATGAACAGATACTTCTCACATGAAAAAAAAATTCCCACTTCCTTTTCTTCTGCTACACAGAAATGACCTGCAAAGAATAAATACTTCGGATTGTATTAAGATTTTTTATTTCAGATAGAAATGGGTTCCCTTGGAAGCTGCTCAAGATATATTGATACTTTTTTTTCCAACAGGAGAGAGTCCTTTTGACCTGCTTAGTTTTCCCCTGGAAATCACAACTGATTTACTTTGGATGCTGAAATTAGTCCAGTCATATTAATAAAAAAACATAACTTAGAATATTAAATACTTTGATGCTGCTCATTTGAATGAAAAACCACTCCATGACAATAATAGACTCCATAATTTCAAGCTCTCCTCTCTTAAAGAAATCCACCACAGACAACAAAACCCTACTTAGTTAAATGTGAAATTCAAACATGAAAAGAATTGGGTTACCGTTAAGGTGAAGTGGTTTAGGGTCACACTTTTTTCCAGTGTGAAAAGAATAAAGGAAGGTTGGTTTATCACTTATAGTGCGTGTGCATTTTTTTTATTGCATTTTTATTTACTCTGTACATACTTTCCTTTAACCTTGCAGGTTAAACCTTTCTTATAACCTTGCTGAATCTGCCCTCGGTGTTCAGTTTTCACTGAAATAAAAGGACAGGGTATGCTGCAACCTTTCTCTGCTTTACACTTCCTTAAGTGTAAAGATCTCAATACCAGCTCTCCAGCTCTAGGGAAAATGCTTCTCTGAAAAAAATCATCCCCCTTCTGCTAAAACACCACACAAAGAGGTATGGTAGCCACAAACAGAACAATCTTTGTAGCTTTACAACTATTTTTTAGAACACTTACACAGGAAACTATCACCCATGGGTAAAGTACTTCTTGAATTAGAGATGTGAACAGAAGTCTTCCAGAAGGGATTCTTCTGTCAATGAGTGAAAAGAGAGCTTTTCTGATACCTTAAATAACATCTTAGGAAAACAAATAAAACGGCAGTTAATTTCCAAACTTAAGTGAAATCCAAATAACGCTCTGGGGCTCTTAAGGAGAGCCAGGAACCCTGTGCTGAAAAACAAAACAGGGAAGGCAGCAGGGCGGGAAGTATTTGAAAGATCACTCCTTGGAGCAAAGGCTTTCTCCTCCCATCCTGCTGGAGACCATGACCATAGATTCAAACAGACGGTACATTAATGATGTAAGGATTAGATCAATGTGCCACAGCAGAACTGGCTCTTCTATTATGAGAGCAGGGAAGAAATGCACAGAAGAGAAGCCTCCAAACAAATCCTTAATGGATCTTAGCCTTAAAAAATAATAAATTCTCCATGTAAATAAGGTATCTAGATACATCTGGAAAATTGCCAGCCTACTTTCCAGACCATTCCCATTTGAGTTGTCCTGTGTTTTGGATTTGTGCAAAACACAGTGTTAATAATATAGAGATATTTTTGTTATTGCTGAGCAGGGCTTACACAGAACCTATCAGCTATCCCATTCCCTGCCTCCTTCCAAGAATCTTTCTCATGAGAACCTGCTTCGCTGGCAGGTCCTTGTATGAGTATCTCCAATAAACAGGTGTTCCAGGAGAAGAGGGCCTCATCACACGCAATGGCTACTTGGAAGTCAAATACCATCACCCCAAATGTCCCTCAGTTCCTCCTTCTTCTCCCCCCTGTTTGGCCACGATGCCATATGGTCTGGAATATCCCTTTGGTCAATTTGGGTCACCTGTCCCGGCCGTGTCTCCTCCCAGACTCACTTGCACCCCCAACTTCCTCATCAGTGTGGCAGAAAAGCAGAGAAGGCTTTGGCTCTGTGTAAGACCTGCTCAACAATAACAAAAACATCTCACTATTATCAACTCCATTTAGCACAAATCCAAAACACAGGACAACTCAAATGGGAATGGTCTGGAAAGTAGGCTGGCAATTTTCCAGTGGCTGTTTCTTCATCTGGTCTTTCTGCAGCTGAAGTTTATCCATTGGCAGCATTCCTGAACCTCCTAACTGTAGTACCTCAGGTATAGGACACAGTTGCCTTTATCCTCTCACCTAACATCCATACCCAGCTGGAAGCTGTAGACATCATTAAGCTGTTTGTTCATTGAGAGTCCTAACTACCCTGGAAAAAGCAGAATGCTGCTCTGTGCTCTCAACATGTGAAGATGCCAAGTGACATCCACTGCAAATTGGAGTCACACAGTAAACAAGGAGTGCTAGTCCTTGAAATCAGCAAGACACCTAAGTGTGTGCCAGCCTGAGTGATAGTGCACGTCTTCTGAACTGCAGAGTTCCATGTGTAACACCAGAATCTTGCATGGTATGGAAACTCATTATGAAAATAACCAGATATATTGTCAAAAGATATTTAGCTTAAAATAGATTTGGAAGTTGTAAATGCTTTGTATAATAGCGTTTTTGCATGCATTAGAATGTGTTTTGGTGGGAAACACTAAGGAATACATTTCTATTCCCTGACATTTGCTAATAACGAAGAAATAATTGATACTAACCAGTGTTAATGCCTGCTATTAGAAATCACAGACTAAATAACCACATTATGAAATACAAACAATAGCCAACACTGTTACAGAAGGACATTTAGCACTTAAACTAAAAAAATTATGTGTACTTTCTAATGATTGTCTAATGAGGGATAGTTTATGCTGAATCAAAAAAAGTAAGCAATTTCACAATTACATAACATAAACACATTCATTGTGACATGGTAAAACTGGTAAAATATTTGGCAGACATCTACAAACTGGAGGGACCAGAACAGTGAGGGCATAAGAACAGCATTGGTTGACCAGGTTAAAGGGGGAAGAGAGATGGCAGAGAATGAAACCGTCTGCCAAGGCAAGCCCAGGGAATGAGAGCCCACAAAAAAAGAGGCAACATGAGCTCCAGAGACCAGAGCTCAGTGCAGGAACTTTTAAGAGCAAACTCTGTTTAAGTGGGTCAGTCTCCAGTATAGTTACAACAAATCATCTCAATCTATATTTATCTCTTGCATTTACCTATCTACTTAAAAGAACAAGAGCACTTGTAAGTTTACTAAAATTTTAACTCGTGTTTTATCTTGCTGGGCCTGGGGATTGAAGTCTGAAGAATATTTATTTTGATTGCTGTCTTTCTTCTATTGATTGAAAAGAGAACAAGCTCTGAAGAGAAGTTACTTAGGAAGTTAGACTTTAGTATTGGGTAAAGAAAATGCTTTCCAATAATAAATATAAAAATAAAATAATTCTTTATTTTTAATTAGAAGGCAAATTTTAAGAGTGATCACTACATGCGGAAGTTTCTGAAGTAAGCAGATAATCAAGAAATGTTGCTGCATTGGATTTTTTTTTCCTTTTTTCCCTGGATTTAACAAAGAAAAAGAGATTGAATGAGACCACAGGAAGGAGCACGAATTTCAAGTATTTTCCATCCTCCACATCACTTTAAGTTCAAGGCTTAGTTTTGGTCTTTCCCCCAGATCCTGAGCTTTGGTAGCTTGCTCTAAGATTCATATTTTGATAATACTGCCTGAGAGACTCTCTATTTAGAAAAAAAAATCTACCAAATATGCTGATAGCAAGTCAAGTTCCCACATGATTTTTTTTTTTAATTAAGATGTTATAGTTATGTTTCAACCATCTCAAAAGTGAGACAAACAAACAAAACAACATTTCCTTGTAATGGAAGAGGACTCTCCATGTAGCGTGTGGCAACAGTAGGTGTGTCACCTATTAAATTCCGTTGACTTTCAATCATATCCAAATATAAATTAATATCTAAGTATATATCTCTTTTTCTGAAATTCTTAACAGCCCAAGTATGGCAGCAGAATTTTAAAAATATGACATTTTTTTCTTTCTGCAGAAAAATACCCAATGGAAAAAATGCCAGATGTGTTCAGTGACTGTGAGATATTTATAAAAAAAACCCGAATATTTTCAGAAAGAATAAACAGGACTTTTTAGCTGTTTCCAAAAAGACACTTCAAAATTTTGACATGAAGCTCCCTGTTATCTAACCTGAAGAGAAATAGCAAAGTTTTCACAAGGAATGACACACCTTTATAGATAACATCCAGATAAAACCTATTGTATGTGTTCTGCAACAGAACATAATAATACTATAGCTGTTGCAGTTATCCTGATGATTTAATAGGCCCTTCAAAGGCTTCCTAAAGTCTGTGTTCTTCATATTTCCTCTTGTTTATTAATTGAGAAAAAAGTCACCCAACACTTCCAACACAGGCAGAAGCAAAATAAATAGTGTAAATTATGTAGGTATTCTGCCAAGATGAAGGTGAGACAATATTTGTTTGAAATTAATAACTTCAATGAACGAGTAACTAAGTGAACAGTAATACATCACATGCTGAAAATGAAGACAGAAAGTAGTATGAGCAGCTGAAGTGTGTCTTTGCATGGAGGATGGTTGGATTATGAAACAAGTGACTGAGGCCAGCAATTTAGCTGATGTTCATTAGTTTAGGAAAGAATTAGCAACAAACATGCAGCAACAAATTATATATTTGTTTGTTTGCAGAGGCATACCAATCTCATTTATATTTCATAAATTTCACTGTTTTTTGAACTAGTCTTTTCCCAGCATTTACCACGTCTCGGTTCTTATGCGTAAGAAACTTGTAGCAAAACATGTGAAAATAGTATTAGCCTATAATACCCTGAAATTGGCTAAAATGACACTTTTTACATCCAGAAACTGTCAATTAATTGGAGTCTTATTTGGGGGGGGAAGGACGTTTCAAGATAAATAAGGACACATTTTTGCCAGCTCAATTCTATTTAAAGCTATTTAAAGTTCATTAAATTAAAATTTATTTTGAATTTTATGGTTGTAGTTAGGAGGAAAAATACACTACTGTCAGCTATTACCTCACATTGCAAGACAACCACTCCACCAAAAAAATGGGGTAAAAGGGGTATGCTTTGAGGTTTCTTCCCTCTGCACATCTAGCAACAATTATCTCCATAAGATGTATGTCTTAGAGGTTCTGAGGCTTCCCAGAGAATGGAAAGCCACTGTGCCATGATGATTTTCTGCTGCTTTTTTGGTATGACAGAAGCATGAGCTGCCTCATGTCTCAGGCGTTGAACACTCTTAATTCCAGATATGCCTAAATAATTCTCTGTCTGAATGCACTTCTTCTGAACAATTGCTCTTTTTCGTTAAAACCATATTTCAAAGAAATATTTGAGCAAATATAGCTGTTCCCAGATTAATTCCACGTTACTTATGCCTGGAAAATACAGAGATTGTGTTCATTTGGTGCTCAGTTAGGTGGCAATCCCTAGAAAAAGCCAGGGTATTATATTCTACAGCTTGATTCCATGTCTTCTCCTCTTGAAAACTGCTAGCAATTGAAAACTAGCATAAAATGAAAGGATGGGGAAATGATTGCTTCCAATTTAAAGCAATGCAACTCCTACCTAATGGCTTCAGTTTTTTTCTGTTAATCTAGAATTTGAACACCATTAGTTTCTGAAGCATGAAAAGAAGTTGAAACAACTAGGCTTTCTATTATCAGAACCTGTAATATATATAAAGCCTTAAGAACCAGAATATTTAATGAATAATAATAATAGGAAATGTCCTACTTGAACCACATGTTTAACCATTTTGGAAAGCATTTTATCAACCCTGATGCAGATCTCCAAATTATTCAAAATCTGAAAAATACATACAGGATGCAGTTATGACATATACTTACTGTGAATAACATCACCAGTAAATATTAATAACTTGCAATGAAAGTTCCCTCCTAAATCTTCCAAATACCTACAACAGGGCAAAGGAAACAGTGGCTTGGGGGCTAACTTTCTACTGGGAGCTAGAAATACCAGAAGGTCATATGTGTACATGTGTATATATATACACACACACCCCGTATATTCAACACATGCCGGCTATATAGGACATAAAGTCTGCTTATGATTATGAGATTTGATACATTTTCCTAATACCCAAATCACAAATAAACTACACACTAAAAAGCTCAGAAAATTATATGCACTGTCTGGACACACATATACATAATTCTGAAAGCATGGCATCCTCCAAAGGAAACTATAAAGGGCTACCACATTTAATAGTTATGTGAAACTGTAACCAATACACAGTTGCAATGAAATCATTATCATACAAGACCATGTCACTGTATTTTTCTGCATCACTTTATCATAAGATCTTTTCAGAGAGTTTTCTTATTGTACAAGTAACAAACCCATGGTTATTCATCCGTAGAAATCTTCTCTGTTCATGGGTTAGGGCAGACAGGAAATACAGACTGGAGTTAGGTAGAATCAACTACAAACTATGACAATCCAAATGTAAGTTTGAATTCTGAAACTAACAAAAATGGGGACTTTTTTTTTTTTTTGCAATGGCAAGAAAAATCTTTGCTTTGTTGGTTTTTTTTAAAACCAATTTCAAGCACTTACAGAATTGTTAGGGTTGGAAGGAACCTTTGGGGATCTAGTCCAACTCCACTGCCAAGGCAGGGTCACCTTATGGGCATGCCAATGTACGTGTTCATCATTAACATATGCCTTTGCATTCCAGTTCTGCTGTTTCCAAACCAACAGCTGAAAATTAACTGGGAGCAAGGTTTATGTATTATCCAGCCACATATTGCATAACAAAATGCACATCTTCCCAGTGAACTGAAAGGAACGCTGCTCTAGGCAGGAGTGAAGAATGTAGCAGCACAGTTCTTCTGCACTCAGTTCAAAATGCGAACGTTACTTTAAGTTCAGCATTTGACCTTTCTTACCTAAAAGCGAATAACTTGAAGAAGATGTAAAACATCAAACTAACAAAAAATATCAAAGCCCAGAAGTTTAAATGGAAGTTTGATAAAAACGATTGCAAGTCTGAACCATACGTTTTCAGCCCCAGGATAGGATGTAAGTCTGCAAAAAGCTGGTCTGTGAGACCTCAGATCATCAACATGAACTCTGCACTGGAGAAAATCTTGACTACAGCAAAGTCAATTGCAAACAACAAAACAACAAACAAAAAGTTTGAATAAGAACTGAATAAAGCAGGGTGTGTAGAAAGAGTACTTCTTACACAGCCAGTATACTGTGACTACACAAGAAGAACTGGAAAGGATCTCTCACACAGTCTACAAAGGAGTAGACTTAAATTCAAAAGCTGCAATATTGGCAGGTCGCACTGTAAGCCTCTTGGACTCTTAGCAGCAGGTTGTAGCACCTCTTTCAGCTCAAAATCAGCAGTCCACATTCCAGAATGAGTGGCTGCAAATTAATTAATACATTCCAATAACATCCAGTCACATGGATATAAATTACTAATACAATGAAAAATGGTTAAAAATAATTAGTATAAAAACATTTCTGTCAGAACTATAAGTGAATGTCACAAGCTTTTTCTGACTCTTGCAGGAAGCTTCCATTGCCAAATAAGTCATGTTGTCTTCAAATAACATTTTCCTTAATAAAATGGAAGCAGTCTTCTTCAAAAGAACATAAAGTTACAGAACTATGAGGATTACTGAGTTATAAGGGCATTAAAAAGCATATTGCAGCCTCCTTCCTGTAGTGTAATGAAGTCAGGACATGACATTCAATTCTTCAGCAACAGGACCTCTCATGCTATCCCCAGTATACATCCTTCAAGAAGGCATTGGCATGCTGACAATTTCAAAAGGGACCAAATTAACCTACTACAAAAAGATTTCAAAGTGGGCAATGTCAAAACAAGCCCCCAAAGCAAACCTCACTCTTCTCTCACTTTAGGAAAGGTTATTTCCCTCTCAAATCCTTTTTATTTTTTTTCTTTTTGGACTCTAATGCAACTTCTTTTATGTAAGCAGCACTAAAAACCCTGGTGTTGACTAATAGCCTCCAGTAAAGTGCAACTTTAAAACGGCAGGTAGTGGCCTAACTAGTGAGCTGGTGTATATCCTGCAGGGCTGTTACTGTTCTCTGCTGCTAGAAAAATTCAATTTTTAGTTTTAAGTCTAAATACACAATACATCATACTAAATTACATCACAATGGAAGTAGCATGTCTCTAATGCAGTGAAACAACAGAACATATGGACGTTTCCATAAATGTGAACAAAATTAACTCTCTCTCCGGTTCTATATTTCATTTATTTATTGATAGCAATTTTTTCAATATTTTCTGTAGCCCACTGGGGCCTTGCATACCCAATCCTTCTTTATAATAGGAAAATAACATTTCTGAGAGATTTGAATTATGTCAGGAGATAAGTAATTCAAAGATTGCTTTATGACTGACACATATACACCCAGAGATGCAAGGAGATTAAATCCTGTGGCTACTTGAGGCACAAACCCATTCTGTGTCAATCTTCCTCCATTTGTTTCTGGAGAGTGACACTGAGGATTGCTCACAAGTCAGAAATGCATCAATCCTTCAGAGAAACAGGAGAGAGAGAGCTTTAATTTGCATTCACTTAAATAGATGAGATCAGCAATGAATTCCATCGGAAATGAACACTTCTGGGGATGCTGTTTTTATTACCTCTGCAGTGATAAAGGATGGCATTTACAGAATGGTCCTCTGAAAAGCAAGTGCATAAATCATAGCAAGCATACAGTGTAGGTACTAATACTGTTATGTGCTACTGCATCCAGTTTCTGCGCTCTTCTGAAATCAGAACTCATAGCTCTAATTCATAATAAGGCTAAATGCTTACTTGGCTGAATAGTGCTTATATGGCCAACATTTGTTGTTGAAAATATATCCCACCAAATCAACGGCTACCAGTTAAAATCTCCCCAAATCTTGTTTCCTATAACGTATTCAGAATTGCATGCGCTTTGGCACTACATAATTCTTCAGTTACCTTGATGGATTATAGGATACCAATTCCTAGCTTCTGCCTTCAATAAAAATGGTAATAAATATTAAGTATGCTGAGCAAGTTTAATATTTTGTTTCAACTTTTTGTTGTAAGTATGCCTTCACCGCATAGCTCAGGTGAATGAGCTGGACTATTTCGTAAATTGGTTTCCCAGACAATAGCACGGATTACTGCTCTTCAATTTGGATTTTTAATTTAATTTCTTTAAAAATGTACTGAACAAATATCTAGTCTTTTTAATTTTTAAAAATATTATGATTTTGCAAGGGAAAAGTGTTTAATCTTATCTGATGATAGGTTTAAAGAATCACTTGATTCTGATGACCCACTGAATGGGCCTACCACATGAGGCTGATTTCTGTGATGTAACCACACCTCTTAAAAGTGATAACATGTTCATCTCTACTATTTTAGGTGTCAGGACTTAAATGCACTTCTTTATATCCTCCACAAACAGCCTTACAGTGTAGATAATATTAACAAATTGAAAATTTACTGTTTGGTTTTCTTTTATTTTGCTTTAGATATGGGCTTACCAGTGGTTGCTGTCAATCCATATATTTTTGCAATTCAATTCCTTGGGTTTCCATGTTTTTGCAGTCATCTGTAGTATATCTCACCCTTCATCTTTATGTCTTGCTTTCCTGCCTGGTAGGACAAACTCTGACACTTCACGAGCCCTGCCATATAATACTGTTCTCTTTGGCTGCTCATCTAATCACCACCACGTTTAGTAAATATCATATAAATAAGCATAATCTTCTTTGTCAAACCATCCAGGTCTACCTGAAACCTTTTAATCTGAAATTCACACAATTCTTCCAGACTTCTGATACTCAGCATGGCATATATTTGTTCACGTATCCTTTCTTCCCCTGTTACTGTTCTGTGTTGTTGTACCACTTCCTCACTTCATTTGTCATAGCACAAAAAAAGATAAAAGTATTTTTAGAAAACTAACAGAAGTTTCCACTGTTACTTAGCGACCAGAAACAAAAATTACACTAGTATTATAAAGCTAAACATCTTAGTACATTCAGAAGAAAGGCACTGAAGTTTTCACTATTTATAAAGAAGAAAGGACATTTTCATAAAGAATAATGCTTCTAATGATATATATTCAACTGGTCACTTTAACTTATTTATTGCCGTTTATGGTCTTAGAGACAATTTTGCTATAAGATTCCAACAGTAGGAATATTACCATGCTTTAAAATGGTATTGTTTCTTCCTTTCCTGAAGCTCTGACACTTTAAATTACACGTGCTTAAATTGTAGTAATAAACACACTGCTGCAAGATAAATAGTAAATGAAGACCCAAAATTACCATCTAGGGTAATGAAAATAAGGCAGGAATAAAGCTTATATGGTATTGGTTAAAGAAAATAGCAGCTACTATTTTCTTTCCTTAAACATATTTGCATACATTTATTTCTTTTGTAGACACCATTTGCTGCATACTATGAAAGATACAAATGAATAGATTGCTATGTTAAAGATGGCAAGGTAGTACAATAAAAATATTTTATTGGATAATTTGGGATGAGCTGCAAAAGAAACAAATCATGAAGTCAGAGCTCTGGTATATCACGCATATCAAATATATGACAATAAAACTTTTATATGCTTCCATCGTACTGTTTTATGTCAAATAGTTAATAGGGAAAAACTGTATTAGAAATGTTTTTGCAGTTTAAAGATGTTTCATTATCGGTATCTTTTTTTATATTAATTCTACCATAAAACTAGAAACTGGGTTTTTTAACGTCTCTTCATGAGAAGTGTAACCTCATCAACCAAAATCTGCCAACATTTACATATCTTTTCAAAATTACCTAAAATAAGGTGATGACTCTTTTATATATTATCACACATAGATATCTTGGTTTCATACAAGGAAATCAGGAAACAAGGAGGTCACCAGATGATACAGAAGCATATCACCCAATAAAAGACAGAAACCATGGGTAGAAGTAAATTTCTACTCATTGGCAGGTAGAGTAGATCCACACGGCAACTTTGTTTCACCATTCTCTCCCCATTATTTCTTAGGCTGGGTAAGAAAGGACAGTTTCCTAAGCTGGTTTAATGGGCAACAGATGTTGGATGGGAACAGGATTTCAAAGTCCTGGAATTGATTGGGGAAAGCAGAAATGGAAGCAGGAGAAGTGGCTTGAACTGTAGGAAACTAATAATAAGAAAAG
This sequence comes from Rhabdornis inornatus, assembly GCA_013397075.1. Taxonomy (NCBI): domain Eukaryota; kingdom Metazoa; phylum Chordata; class Aves; order Passeriformes; family Rhabdornithidae; genus Rhabdornis; species Rhabdornis inornatus. The sequence continues at coordinate 224,055 of VWZS01005382.1, read as the reverse complement.
CAATACAAGTGACGAACACACTGATCAATTCATTCAGGAACAGCACTAAAAACTGACTCCACAGGAATGGGAATCACATCCATAACCTCTATGGATGGAAGGTATATAATTTTACACTAGCTGAGAAGTTTCCCCAGGACAGTAAAGATTTTGTGTATTTGTAAGAGAAAAAGGGAGACAGAGGAAGAGGGAGAGAATAAGTGAGAGGGAAAACGAGAGGGAGAGAAAATGAGAGGGAGAATGCTGGCTCATGGGAGGTCAGTGGCATAATTTTCACAAAATCGAAGGAGCCAATGTTTTACCTGAAAAAAAATGAAATAAGAACCTGGTCTGTATATGAGGAAAATGGTTCATTTGAAGAGCAGGTATACTTTTACTTCTTTACTTAGTCTAAATGAGAAGACAGAATTGCATTGCTCTACTGTATTCCTTATTACTGATTTTTTTAAACAATTTCATTTCTTCAACAGGCTTTTAGAGTGCATAAGAAAGCTTCTAGGAATTGTAAATGTATTGAGTGTTGCTCCAAGGATACATAAGAAATTACATACATACTTCTGCTTCAGTAACTCCTAAAATAATTTCTTCTTTCTCTTTGAGCCTGTAGTGGTGTTATTTTCTTTAGGATGACCAATTTTATTTACTTTCATGGGGCCTTTGCTGTCATAATGCAACTCTCTTTTTTTTCATTTTTTCTCCCATCACACATAAAAGTCATGCCTCTCAGGAATAATTCTGTATTCCCTAGAGTATGGAGTTTTCATCTGTGATGAAAACTGTAACCAGATATGAAGCATTCAAGTTCCCCTCCAACATTTTCAACTACAATTAATGAAAATGCTTGAAAAAGAAAATATGGAAAACCAGAATGGTTTATTAAATAGCTGTGTGACTTTGATAATTAAAAATATAAATGTATTACAGATGACATTTCAGAGAATCAGAGATGTAAATATTTAAATAAGTAGAATTAAAACAAAAGCAAAGAAATAATGGCAAGAAACTACATTCCACCTGTCTATTGAGGAGACACATTTGGTACGCTACCTGGTATTAAAAAAAAAATTTCCAACACATTCCATTCTTCACTTACATTTTATTTTATTGAGACATTATTTTCAATGTTAACAAAGACCTCAGAGATACTCTGTCCCAATTTCCCATTTCTTAATCCAGTAATTTCTCTATGTAAAATGTTAACCAAATCCTAATTTTCCTTCTTTTTTTGAGACAATACAAATATTTGCAAATTATTGTTCTATTTCAGTTATGAATTATAAACTACATAGTCTCTATCAATACTTTCTTATTAATGTAGTCTAGTAGAAGAATGAATACTATGCTTTTCCTTTGAGGGAAAGGAAGGAAGAAGGTAGAAAATATCCCTACTATCCTGACCTTCTGCTTATTCAACTACAGGTTTTGGTAATGATATTCTGTATGCTAAACATTTTTTCACCAAAGCAATTTAGAAAGGTGATGAATGAAAGATGTGGGCTGACCTTTCTTTTACTGTCATGATTTAGAGACTTATAAAAGTTATTACTCACTGCCACCACCTTAACAACTACAGTTTTTTTATGTTTTTGCTTACACATTTTCTCTCCTGAAATCTAAAGATGGATCCAAATGATAAAATAGACAGCATTGTAAACATATGAATTGAGTTATAGTCATGACAAGGCAAAAATATTCAACAAGTGTCTGCCTAATGCAAGTATGTAGGTGGAAAACAAAAGGCACATCTAATATTGGGGAAATTTTCAATATAATTTTCTTCTGAAATGCTATATAAGTCCTGAAAAGAACTAGAATGTTTTGCCAGAGGAGTTTCTTATCAGCATACTGTATTTCATGGAAAGAGTATTGCAGTTTCTCTATGAGACCTACACAAAGCCACTGCTCTTTCAAAAATGGATTTTGCAAAATTCACTTAATGGCCTCAATACAGTGAATTTTAACTGCCTAAGAGAAGAGAATTTTAGGTAAAATTCATATGTTGCCTGAACATATTCGCACATAAAAGAAAAAAATAACAACCATTCACGGAATAAAAATTAATTCAATAGATTCACAACTTACTGAAACTGTCAGCAAAGGGGAAAACAAACTAAACTCATATTCAGAAATTTGGAAATTAATCTAAAAGAGCAGCACAGGTCATACAGAAATATTTTGACTCAGTAAGGCTTCTATAAGAACACTAGCACCAGCACCCCTATTTCAGGAACCCTTGAACCAGACTCAGCAGACAACAGAGAATTCATCTAGGTACCAAAACCCAGGTACATCTAGAAATTAAGACCACATTTGTACTGAGTGCACACTGAAGAAGGTTTTCAAAGAAAACCCTGTCACAGTTTAATCAATCATCAGCAGGCCAACAAAAATACATTATGAAATATCAGAAGAATCAAGAAGGATCCAGAAAATTTCAAGGCCATATTAGAATTTGTAGTCCCCATCACAAATGGCCCATTCACTTCTTGACATTTTCAAGCTACTTGAAGATAATTTACCCCTCATTTAGATATAGTTAAATATTTCTCATAGTCTTCTAATTCGAGGAAAAACTTAGCATAAAAAGAATAGAACACAAGTGCATTTAAAAGCAGAATGGAAATGCGTTTCTGGGCTTGAAGGTCTCATCTATAAATGCATTTAGCTCTTGATGTGCCAGAACAATTAATAAGCAATGTATCCTCTTTTTTAATTTTCCACAATTTTACATAAAGACCTTTCCACTATTCTTCTGTACTCATGACAACCTTTTGAAAGAATTCCTGTTTTAGGGTCTATATTAATTAATTGCTTCTACTCATTCCAAAGTGAACTATAATTAGCAGGGAGCTCTTCAACATTCTTCAGAATGTTGAAATACCGAAAATATTTGAAAAGTATGGAATACGGAAAATATGGAATATCTGGAGACGCGAGCTAGCCCTGAATTAATATCACAGTAAATATGGCTCTGTGGTATTTTCCACAGGCATTGTGAGTGTGTAATACCAGGAGGCCCAACATAAGTCTTGGAAACATTTATTCAGCACATCTCTGTTGTCACAGTGAGTCTGCAGCCACCAAAAGAATGGGTGAGCAGTATGCCATCCTCTCATTTAGCCAAGTCCACATTACCCGGCAACACAGATGTAGCATCTCTAGATTTCTTTGATACTACATTATACCTAAGTACAACTCAGCTAGCTTTTCCTGTTTTGAAGAAGTACAATACACATCTCTTCCAGCTTTACAAGAAAAAAAAACCACCCACAGATCAATCAAATATTGACCAAAAATACTGATTTAAACGTGCAAACACATAAAATTATTTTTTCTCTTTGAATTTCACATATGATGATTGATTCTGTCAGTATGTCTATGGGCAATTCTCTACAAACAGCATTTCAGTATGCAAATGTTGGTTCAACAATATTCTGTAACCCACAAAACTGCTGAGTATCAAAGTTGTTTCTGTGAGTTATTTGGTATCCTATATATAACACTAGCACAAGGCAGTAACTATGTCAAAAGACCCAATCTAATCTTAGCATTCAGTACTTTATAATTAAACATGGGGGGTTTTTCCTGGTTAGGGAGGCAGTTTGCTCTGTCACCTGGTTTCTTCTTTGAACCCTCAGTAAAATGAAACAAGGCATTATAAGAACTGCTGGAAGCTCTGTTGCTCTGGGCTGTGCTTAGAGAGCAAGAAAGTTGCCATACAATTACGTACACAAGGTCCTTCTTGGATGAAATGCAGTATTTCATTGTTCAAGTACCTGCTCCTGCTAAAAGACAGCACCATTTCTCCCCATCACTTCTCCTTTCCCTCCTCTGCATAGATGATCATCTATGTTGCTACTGCAGTTGTGCCATTCCTTTTTACTCATATTCAGTTATGTTTATGAGCTCACAATATTTAACAATAGCTTCTAGTCATGCTTCTTTGTTTCTCGAATGTATGCATAAATTATTTTAGGCAAACACCTGTATGGATGGATGCAGTCAAAGTCAAATTCACATGAAACCTATACTCCAAGCTTCAAGCCTATGCTGCAGTCAAATGCAAGCTAACACTGATTCAGAAGTTGTCTCAGAGGAGCACAGCTGTTAGCACAAAGCTAACATGTCCTGCTGCTTACCACATGCTTAGTCTGTTTCAAAGAACAGTATTTTCTAGCTTTACCTTATAGACGAAACACTGTCAAAAAGAGATGGTATAGAATTGGAAAACAAGAACTAATTCTATCCCTGTTTTGCTACTGACTGAGGACAAGCTCAGCTACTGATTTCCACCACATCATTTGTCTGCTTTATTCATTTACACTATAAGCTCTGCAAGTCAGAGAATCTCTCCTGCAAACTGTTTGCAAAGAGCTCCTTCACACAAGGGGGTTTGAGCTCTCCAAGAAAGAGGAAGTCTGTACTAATAATAATACTGCTATTATCAGTAGTAAGTACCAAATTGCTTGCATTGAGCAAAATTGTTTGTCAATACATACTACATACTCTGCTACCAAAAACTGTGTTAACTAATTTTGCCATTCTCTGAGGCAATGACAATACTATAAGCAGTAGCCCCCGCTAGAACACTTCAAGCTCCCTGATATGCAGCTACCTCCTGTTTATTCTGTTCGTGACTCTGCTATGGTTCTGTTCTTCTTTCCATCTTAGGATTGCTACAGGAAGATCTTTCCACTATTTTTCCATACTCACGACAACCTTTTAAAATAATTCCTTTTTTTGGGTCTATATTAATTAATTACTTCTACTCATTCCAAAGTGAACTGTAATCAGCAAGAGTTCATCATTCTTCAGAACGTTTAGCATCCTTAAGTGACATGGTTTGCTAGGGTTTTAGGAATCAGCTTATTGCTCTAATTCCTTCTTATGAGATTCAAATTTGCAGGTCTCATTCTTCATCTAGTCATTACCAATCCTTGCTTACCATGGCTCTAATTTCACTACTTGTCCCTTTGTCACTAGCTTAGATACTGATCTCCCCTGTGCACAGTAGAATCAGTGTTCAATCTTCCTTTCTTTTTTCAAGGACAAAACACTTATCTGTGGTACCAAATTAAATGTCTCCACACATATTTCACTTCTATCCCTCCTACAATTTTTTACTGTTGTTGTTGATATCAAATTACTTATTTAAGATCTCGACTTGGCACTTTGTTTCTTATAATAATTTCTCTTTAACATCTGTCCATTACAGCTTCATTTATTTTTTACAAGTCTCAGCTACCAGGAAATATTTTTCCTTCTCTCCAAACAGGAAAACAAACACAGCTTTCAAATTCTCAGTTATGTTTTGTATCAGCTGCCTGAGACTGGAAGGTAGGTGTCAAGCCAAATCTAGTTGTTCTGTGAGCTGTGAAACCAATAAAGTTTGCTGTCCTGGACTATTTCTTATATCCCTGCCCCATCCTCCTGCAATTACTGCAGCTTTTCTCATGTCCTCTATAATCTCATTATCTGTAATACCATCAATTCTTTTTCCTGACCCCTAGCTTCTTCCACAATACTTTGGGCAAATAAGTTCAAAAGTAATTTACGAAAAATGGAAGGACAAAATGGTTTTACCAGGAAATCTATGCTATTGTAAAATGAAATAATTTTAAAGCATCAGCTGAGTAGAATTTTTCTTATTTTGCATCCAAATACACAGATCTAGAAAACAAGCATTAGTTAATTTACTCATATGTGATGTTAATTCTGAAACTACAGATGTAACATAAATACCAGCGGATCGTATTTCACTAGCATCCAAGTTTTTATTAGCTTTTGCAAAAAACCCAGGCAGCTTACCACAGGAACATAAACACCTCAAATACGCAACTCTTCTTCTTGTGTTGAGAAATTTCCAAGATAAAGAAATATGCACAATTAAAAGAAAAAAAAAAGGAAACAAAGCAGCAAAGTAGAATATCAAGAATAAAAGTGTAGTTGATACATACTGATATTAATCATTGCAATATTTAAGACACCTAAACACAGAAGTATGAATTGTACCATCTGAAACAGCTTTTGAATTTCCTATCTGATTTAGAAATCAAGAGTCAAAGCAATGAATCTAGATCCAGTTTACTAAATAATAGGAAGTCCTGACTAGACATGATAATTATGAGAAAACAAGGAAATTACATCATCAAGAGGTCTGTATATCCGGAACACAATTTTTAATTTACCCTGGCAACAGACTGTATATTGTAGCCAACAACAAACTTGGTTGCAAGAGTCAAACTGGGCTGAAAATCTGTGTTTCATGCTGACACAAAATGGCAGTAATAACAACACCTGCAGACTGCCAGGAAAAGCAAAGTGGTTCAGAAGCTTTTGACAGAACAACACAGACACTCCAATCTAGCAACTGGCAACTGACAACTTCTACAATTCACGATTGTTTTTTATTCTTACACTTTTATATATATGTTTTCACATGTATGTGGAGTGCACTGCAGGTATGCATCAACACTATTCACAGCTGATGCATTGGAGACTGACAGCAATTCACATTTCTACACCTTTCTTTGTGTGCTGGAACTCCCTAAAGCCCTTTGCAAAGCAACTAATACCACACCCAAGGAGAAACAGTGAGGAGTCATCAATATAGTAGTGACTTTCTGTACCCAGGCTTAGAAGGCATTCTGAGTATAACAATATGTCTGAAATATGATTACAAATTAATCTGAATAGTTCTGCATGTGAGGGATCTTTTATGCAATCACCTGCACTACTACAGGTTGTATCTGCAGCTCTTTGATACCACTGCAGAAGGATGGCAATTTCATTAAATCAGTATTTGCATGCTGCTGAAAGGCCAGTACGTTTCCCCAAGCTTCCCAATTGTCTTAAATGTGTGATCTTATGCTAGACCCTGGCTATTGGAGTGAACTGCCAAATGCACACACAGGATAAACAAAACTATTTATAAAGCAACTGCAGCTGCACTGGTAGCAGTAGCAAATAGTTGATAGATAGAAAGTTGAAATAGTTGAAAGATAGATAGCTGAACCTATCTTTCAGTGCTTCTTACTGCTCCCTACAGATGAACAACCCTCTGCATTTATTGAAGAGAACGGTTTGCTAACCTTCAGGAGCCGAAATTCAGATACCTACTTATAGCTACTCTTCTGTGCTCCCTGCCCCTCTTTTAGCTTCACACATTTATGAGTTCAGTGGTTTGGAGAACACTTCTGTGGGCTTTCTGATCTGGAACCACCCCTCCAGGATCACACACCTGTGCAGGCACAGCAGCACACGGCACAGCAGCAGCCGTGTAGCTATCCTCCAGGGGTCACAATTGGGTTACAAATTCTATAAAATGTGATGACTGTGCAGCCTGATTTAGAGCAATTTATTCACATCCTTCTTCATTAAGATTCAAATGGAATAAGTAAGATAGAAATTGAACAGATACAGAAATTGTGCATGGCTTGCTTCTGTAGTCAGTAAACATTTATTCACTAGGCACAGCTCTCTCTCTCGTATTCTCTCTCTTTCCCTACCCTTCCTGCTTGCTGTTTTAATGCATAATTAAGAAGGTCAGAATTAATGAAGCAGTGTGGAGTAAAGTTCAAGGAATCCCCAGGCACTATTTATTTTATTAGATCTCAGGCATGAACATCAGATTGGCAGCATTAGAGGCAGTGTAGCTGGCAGCAGTCCAGGCAAGAAGCTACCAAGGGATTCTTACCTGCAGTGTCAAGTCATTGCTGAGCTCCCTCCCTGCAAAAATCACCCGCAGCTGGTCAGCTGGAACTCCCTGTCGCTGGGCAACTGCCTCCTTCAGCTGGAGGATGCTGGAATCCGAATCAACCTCCACAGGGAAGCCATGGCTGGAGTTGAACCTGACAAACACTGAACAAGAGCAAAAGATGTTTTTAAGTGAGGATTTCTCATAACATGTTTATACTAGAATGATGGCAAGAGGCTTACTCTTCAATTACAGGAAGCATTTACTGTTTTCAGAGAAAAGGTATTAATACTCCAGTGTGGTATTTTTAACCCCCTCAGGGAATAGTTAGCGACCAATACATAAAACCCAAGTGTTTCCCTTTGGCAGTATTAGAAATGACATAGAACATTTAGAATAAAAAAAAAACCCAGCTAGGCAGTTTTCAAAGTAGTTGCTGCCTGGCGCAATATATTTTAAGTTAAGTCCTAACCTTCACAGGCACAAGGCACATGCACTTTCTGTGCCCCTCATCCACTTCCCCAACACATATAACAAATAAATGCAGGAAACAAACTGAGGTATAATCTGGAGCCAAAATACATTAAATTAAACAAGAGAAAACAATTCCTTGTTACAAGGTAAAGCACAGTCATACAGACTGGTTTCTCATAAATATAATTCTACAGAACATAATGATGGAGAGGAAATCACATTCTAGAAGAAATCAGAACCACAGAATTCTGTATCTGGGAGTGTTGTACTACAGCACAGTCTTTCCAGAGTTCACTAAAATATCTGCAGTACATAACTCCTGTCAGCATCCACCTTCAGTGCAGAAAATCACTACTGCACCAGTCATATCATTTTTAGAGCTGCAGCAACTGGTTTATACACCCAGAGAAGCCTGGCAAACAAACTCATAAGCTTCCTGCCATTCAGCTGGCAGAGCTGTTTTTCATAAAAAGCCTGAATGTGCTCGCTGAGCCCTTGGTCAGAGGAATGACTGCAAGACCTATGAAGCAAGAAAAAAACCTCATAACATCCATATCAATCATGGAGGTTGTATGTACAGTAGACATGTTCCCAATGAACTGCTTCTACCAATACCTTCACAGGCAGGAAGCAAAGAAATTACCAAAATTCAATATAAAACAAAAAATCATTTATATCAATTATACCTATCACCTAAACTACCTGGGTATTGATCACAACAATCAGTCTTTTTAAAGCTTTATTTCCTATTCCCACTACAATGGTTTAGCTGAAGATGTTACTCCTTTGCGTTTTTGCTGACTGATAGAAGCATAAGCTCAAAACTACTTATAGAGTTTAAAGAAATAACTATTTTTAAAACTAAAAATAGGAGTTTTATTATTTTTCCAATGTACAATGTACCAGACAACTCCAAAGGTGTCAGATCCTTTAAGAACATTCGAATACGGCTGTGGTTGCTACCATTGTTTTTCTCAGCCACCAATGTTGTAAGTACTTAAAATTTCACATCTTCAGTTCAGATTTGGCTTTAAGAGATAAGGCCATATTCCAATAAAATTAAATGCAACATTTTAAGATTTGTACTTGAAAGTACCCTCTTAATGTACTAAAATGCAGGGTAAGATAGCACAATGCAGTGTTAGGCAGGTGCCCTGCAGTGTGCTATGCAGCTTCCTGCAGTACATCTCATTATGGGGTTTGATTTCTGTTAAAGGGTGTTCTGGAGATAACTGTGCAAGTTGTATATTCAGACTGTTCAGAAAAATCAGTGGAACTTAAGTTTTATTTTTATTATGGTTTGGAGACCAAACAAGATTGTATATGACAAAAAGTAGTTACAGCCAACGGCAATTGAACATTTCCCATCTTTCCAGGAACACACAATGCTCCACTGTAAATAAAATTATCCATGTCAATAGCAAAATATATTGTTAAATCAATGGGGATTATACTTTTTAAATATATTACACTGTGACATATATATGTCTACATATATTTTAAGATATGCTCACATATACACATAAAATGCGTACATGTGTATCTTCAAAGAGCTCTTCCTAACTAGTACATAACCCTCTTTCTCTTTAGTCTTGCAAAAGCCAATGCTATTGGTTTTGGAAATGGAAAAAAAAAGAAAGCCAGCAGCAGATGCAGTGACTGCAAACCAAACATGGCAGTAAAATGAAAGTGCTTGATAAAAGAAGTATAAAAATAGCACCATTTAAATTAATTGCACAGTGGTATTTATGTATTTATTTTTAAAGGCAGTATAAACCCAACATATTTACTGCAAATGTAAGTCAAGTTTGACATCAAGAATCCGAAATCTTTCTCTCAAATAACTTTATTTTTATTTAGTTACAACAGGTATATTCTCCTCCTCCCAATGTGTATGGGGTATCAGAAATTTACATCACAATTCTTACCACAAGCAAACACGGCAAATTAGTGCGAGGGCATCATTTTGCACTTCATAGCACAGAAGCCTGAAGAGCTAACTCAGAAAAAAATGCTAAAATGCCAAATTTGCTTGCTGGAAAAATCTAAGCCACAAATATTTTGCCCTTAAGCACTTTTATTCTATTATATAGTCTGCTATCCAACAACTCTTTTTAATTTAAAAGAACAGAAAAGACCTTTGCTCACATGCAGAGAGCATAAAAAGATTGAATACAAACCTTCAGTCTGTGGAATAAAACTAGAATTTCATTAATATAATATTTGAAGCTGTCTTTTTAGGAAAAATAAACTTATTTTCTTCTTTGACATTTCACCTCAATAAATAAATAATCAATACCTAGTTGATATTCCTAACAACACATGTTATTCAAGAGATCAAAGGTGAAGTTGTGCAGACACTCCAGACCTCTTCTAAACAGAACATATGTTGAAAAGGTTTAGAATTTAAAGTTCGTCCACTGGAATTTAAACAAATATTTACTTAACAGGAGATAAGAGAATTTACCTGAAGCCTAAACTGCTGGCAGAAATCCAAAAGAAATAAACAGAGCTACTCAGACAGAAGTATATGGGGCAGGTGTGTAGAGGAAGTTGCAGAATTTCAGTGAAGACTGGAAGAAACCTTGGGGGCAGGAACCCCTGCCAGAATCTCAACAGGCACATTCCAGAGTCACATTCAGAGTCAGGCTGCTGGGATTCAGCAGCCCATCTTCTTTGGCAAGTCATATCAAAAGTTCCAAAGCTTTAATCCTCATTGTTATTATCCAACAAGTTTTCCAGTTCTTAATGGAGAAGATAAATGCAAAATATTGGAGAAGCTTAGGCCTTGCCTGTGAACAAACTGTGAAGGCACAGTCTTGATACAGAGAACCAAAGCAACAGAAGGAACCGTGGCAAGAATGAAAGGAAGTTGTAGACAGCTTTACATTGCTGCATGCACAACACAAATTTCCTTTTTAGTTTTGATATAAAATTGCCAATTCTTTTTCTTCCTAAAGTAATGAATCACACAATCCTGCTTTGCAGCACACCAAAGAAAAGCTGTACTATAAAAGTATCATTTCTGGCAAAAGAATGCACATATTTAAAATTTAAGATCTAATTCCCCATTCGTCCTATGGCAGAAAAAAAAAAAAAGAATGTCACAGAAGTTTAACCTAAAGACAGTGTAAAGTATGGGAAACTTATTAAAAATTATTTTTAAAAGCCCTTTCTCTACTAAGGTCAGGCAAGAAGACCTTTGAAATGTTATTTTACTAAGACTGGGGGAAAAAAATCTTGTGACAATATCTGTCTGTGGTGATCAAATCCTCTTTGCCTCAGCACATGACTTGAGAACATACCTCCTCCTAGCTCAAAAACCTACATCTAGACTACTTCACACTTAAAAGTATTATCCCTTCCTTTTCAGTGTTAATTTGTTCTCACAAACCGTGATTATTAATTTATCCAGTATAGTTAACCAGCTTAGTACAGATTAAGACCAGGAAAATTCACAGAAAGGATAAGTAAACCAAGAGAAGGTAGGAATTGAGACAACATAAAATCCTTGCCTCCTGATAAAGTAGTGTAGAAATATTCTGGAAGTCCCTTTATCACCACACAACTGTGTATCACCTCTCAAGGCACAGGATGAAGGCAGCTATTCCAAGTATCTTTTTTATTTCAGTGAATAAAATAAAAACATATAAAATATATTTTTCATATCCCTAGAGCTTCTGCATCTTCAATCATACAAGATATCGTTCTAGTCTTTTAATCTTTAGACTCAATTAGTATTAGATACATTTGTAGACACTTTATAAACCCCAGTCAATACCAGTTGCCGCCTGGAATTTCTACAACCTAAATTGTAGAAATGCAACTGTAAGATATATGCAGTGTGAGAAATTGGCAGCAGAGCACAAGATAATGGGATGGCACTAAATCTTATTCCACAACTATTTATTGTTATTTCCTGGTGCTGGATGAACTTAAAAAAGGAAAGAAGTAAAGCAAAAGATTAAACAGAAACAGAACATGGAAAAATATGTGTTGAAGAGACTCTGCAAGATGAGGTCAGGACTGGAAAGGAGTAACTCAGAATTGTGTCAGGTTTGTATTACACAACCAGCCAGTAAATGTTAATGGAAGTCCAATCAAATGGTTAAACAACTTAGTGCAAAGTTCTTTGAACTTTGACTTTCCACAGCAACTTAAGCAGCCTGGAAGTGATTTTCTTCACACATCTGTGCATTTAGGTTCTGCACTGGAAGAGGAGACCTTCCCAACACCTTTAGTTCTCAAGAGCACTAGAGAGCAGGGTGGTTCAGTCATCCCTACTTTAGTTTATACCCTATTTCCACTACATCAAGTCCCACTTTGGAGGCTATCACTGCCACAAAGCTCTGGCCAATGGGCTTGCCTGATTTTTTGCTTGACAGAAATACGTGATAAAATCTCATAGTCATTGGAATAACCAGTCCCACAGCTCTTTCATCAATTAGCAAAAATATCCTTAGCACTCTCCAAGAAAACTCTCAAACAGATGCCTTTTCATCAAAAGACATCAAGAAAACAGATGTCTCTTCATCAAAAAGTTGCCAAATTCCGACAGTTTGAAGGCAAGCTGAGATAGTAGGATCCTGAATCTTGATGCCCTTGCACTGAACATTCTGAAAAAAATTCCTTTCTTTAGGGAAGGAAATCCAACTACAAAACCTTGGCTGTCTACACAAGGAAGGAGATAGGGTCTCAGAAATAAATGATTTCACACATTTCAGTCTGTATGGCTAAAAATCAACAGCTTGAACACTACCTCAAGATGAGTGGGTTGTTGTTGCAGCTACCGATGCATTGGTATGACATTTGCCTGGAAAAAATGCCCTGGTATGTGTTTTGCACCAGGTCCAGAGCAACAGGTATGTGCAATGAAGTTAACTCTGAATTAATACATTACCACTCACTGCTGAGCCATGGTAACTGGAAAGATTAGGTCTCCTCCATCACTGCATTTGTGAAATAAAATTAATGCACATTAATATAAGCCAACTTCACAGCCACAGCAGAAAAAGAGCCTACACAGGCAATAAGTGGCAACTCATTAAGCTGGAGTAATTTGGTTGCTTCTGATCATTTGTAAATTACCTTCACCTAACGAATGATTTTATGATGAAGTCACACAGAACGATGTAGTAATCTAAAATAAACAACATCTATAAAACCTCATCCTTGGTGAAAGGAATAGACTCTCAGGAAAACATCTTTAGTGCTGGCTACCAACAAATGAATATTGTAAAAATATATTCCTTGATCTTTAACTCTAATTTTAAGATTAAGATTTCTGATGATTTTATTTACTTTAAAATTAAAAATAACAGGTGTTTTTTATTCAAAACACCACTTAGGGAAAGCAAGACATTCTTATGCATAAATTCAAAATATGTAGCAGATGACAGTTTTCTACAAAGTCATAAGCAGCACAGAAAGGGTAAGTAGGGACAGGAGATTCACCTCTATCACAAGATTTAGGGGGCATCATATTAAATTTATATGAGGCATGTTCAAAAGAGGCAAAAGTGCTACATTTGCCCACACTACTAGCAGCAGGCTTTCTGGAAAACTCTGCCAGAGAAGTGGTAGATACACGATGTCTGAATTTGGCTCAAGGGGAGAAAAGGAATGGGCAGTTTGAGGCAGCCCAGTAATCTCTATACTGGAAACAAAAGAATAATATACACAAGTATGTAATAAATAGTTTGTATGTAGTTTTTGAGCTCAGAAAAGCAACACCTTTCAGTCATATGCTGAGCCAAAGAGGAACATATGACTACAAGGAAAGTAAAAAATAACAGATACCATCACACAAAATCTTTCCCCCCTCATTTTTATGAAAATACATTTTAAAGATCCTGTCATTTGAGTTAAAAATAGTTGGAAGGACATCAGGGAGAAATATCATCTATGCCTGCCCAATGGTCTTCAGAAGGGTCTCTGCTTATGGCTGCTGCTGAAGACAATAATACATTTACAGCTTTTTATTACAGGGGTTTAACAATCTCTTCTGAAGAAGAGTACTCTTCTGTAGATGTCCTGGGTTTGTATTTCCATACACATACTCCAATAGAATGTAATACTGAGTAATAAGCAGGCAGGTTAACAGTTTACTCCCGACTCTTCATGTTACCAAGTAATCCAAACCAAGAACAGAGGCAAATAAAAAAGACAAGAGCTCAGCACTAGTCTCTTTTTTTTTTCCTCCAGAGCTATGCGCGCACATGTAGTTCCTTTCTTCTATTGCAGTGAGGCAATTTTTAAACTCAGCAATTCTCACAGTAACCTAATTTTGTTCTAGGAAGTATGCCTTTTAATCCAAGACATATGCTAAATTTGTCCAGAAAATTATTTCCTATGATTAATTCACTCAGTTTTACTATTCTCTTTAAGCTGGAGGAATGCATAGCTAGCGAACTCAATGCTACAATTATGTTGGCATTTGCTTCATAAGTCTCCTTAAAAATGCTATTTTCCTAGCTATTTTTGCCCTGATTTACTGGCTGCTTATGTCAGCACCAAGCTGCCATGAACTTCCTTGATACAGAATCAACCTAAATTCATGTTTCATTTTAAAGAGATGCACACTGTTCTTTAATGTGCTTGGGTATGGGTAAGAGTCTTACAATTTCACATATTTCAAGCCATATGCTACCCCTTTCTGTATTAATAGGAAGTATTATACTTAAAAATAAAATGTATACTCTTGCAGCTTTTAAATTACCCCTGTCCTGTGAACGAATGAGTCAATATTTTTGCAAAGACAGCATGAGTTCAATGAAATTCATAAGAGGGTCAGAAAATCTGAAGTAGGACATACTGCAATAGCTTTAAGGCTGTAAAGGGAACTGTCAAGGCGAAGACTTCAGTAGTGAGATTCCATAATCTTAAAAGTTACACTTATTTGCAGTTTCACATGAAATTTAATATAATTTTCTTGTAGCGTCTAAATACTGAAGCATTGTTGGACAGCTGAAGTTCCAGTCAAACAAATGTATGATAAATATGGCAGCTGTCGCACTCGACTAAGGAAGGAGATTTCTCACTTTGTGAAGTATGTTATATGCTCAGCATAGAACAAAACAAGCATAAAAAATTTATAAAATCCACAGTATAATGTGTATTAAAATGGCATATACATTATCAGAATGGCTATGTAGAAACAGATTAGTTCCACACATAACAAAAAAGCAAAAGTCCCAGAGAAAGCCTATCTACATGCCCACCTACTGACATGGAAACCTTTAGTTTCATTTTATTTCATTTTTACAAGAACTACGACAAAAACCACCAAGCCAAAACTCCAGGGAATAAACACTGTTACAGCCCTGCTAAGCCCAGGACAGTGGGCTGTACAACTTCTACGTGGCTGGATGCCGTACAGCCAAATGCGTTGCTTGAAGGGAGAGGAGGAGGCTGGCTGCTCTGGAGAACAGAAAACTAACAGGGCTTCTTTCCTTGGTGTTTGCAGATCTAATATCAGCTTTTGAATGTCCATATTTCTTTGCTTTACTCATTCCATTAGAGGGGATCCCAATATCATTACAATCATGTCCTAGTTTGTTTCAAAAAGCATGATAGGTCAATGAAATTGATTTTCTTTATCAAAACTTTAATTTTAAGGCTATGTTCTGCCACCTCTTTTTCTCAAGTATCTTTCCATTTTACCAATTTACTGATAAATAGTTCTTGACTAGCAGAAAAATAAGTTTTGATGTTCTGGGACAGTCCAATCCCTGCCCTTCACTTTTAAATGCTAACCTCACCGTACTCCTTTCAAACTGTGGGTACCATTTTTCCTCCACCAAGGCCTCTTTCTCACAAGTAAAACGATGGCAGTGGCAGAGCATCCTGAACAGACACTACCATGGAGGGCACTGGAGAAACCACCAGCCCTGACTGTCCCTGCCTGGCTTCCCCAGGGGCTCTGCACTGTGCCCAGGGCCCCTGGGGTCACAGTCCCTGCCTGCAGCAACTTGGAGTCTACCCTGATGGGTTCAAGTTAAATGCTTAAGGCAAAATTACATCTGTTAAGGCTGTAATGTAAAGATGAGTTAAAGATCATAAGTAATTACACCAGCATTAGTAAAACTATCTTAGCTGGCAGTACAATTTAACCCCTGAAATCAAAAGAGAACTGCAAAATGATGGATAGCCAGAGAAATTTACAATTTGTCATAGGAATGCATACCCAACTTTTCTTCTGAACTTGTAAAAATAGAAGTTCTTGTAGCTAAGCCTGAAGATTTACCATATATAGAAGATCATTTTCTCCCTCTTGAGCTTTTCAAAACTCTTCCCACCCTTGTTTGGGGTTGGTTTTTTTTAACATCTACTTTTCCTATCTCGAAGCCAAATAACAAGCACCTCTAAGTCCTTGACACAACCAAATACACAGCAGCCACTTTTGAGAGGAAAAAACATATGGCCCAAACTGACTGCCAAAAATTGTCAGACATTCCTACTATAAAACTGCTAGTTAGCAGGAAAGAGAAACATAATTTCAAATATCTCAGTGTCACACAAGAATCCTAAAAACTCACTATTCTGTCTGAACACACACACAGAGAAATTTATTTGGCCTATTTAAAATTTACACAATGTAGTCATTTACAATCTCCCCTTCAATATATTAAATTTATTATATATATATATTTAAACCCTTCAACTCAGATGCTACTATTTCAGTACAGAGTCAAATCCCATTCACTGAGCAGATGTAGACATGAGCATGCTGAGTATGGGCTTCAATTCACAAAAATGCTTACTGGGCACCTGACTCAAATACTAGTACAAAAATGAAAAGTTAAAAACCCCAAATAATGAAATGCCAAAATACACTAGGACGTCTCTCAAGAGACTGAAAAATGGTGATGTACACAGTATACCAATTGAATATGATGGGATGAAAATTGTGAGACATTTCATATACAAGCAACTTAGCTTCTGTTTTGTTGTTTGGGTGTTATTAAACCAACTCTAAGCAGATTGAAAGCATGTATAAATTATACATAAGCTCAGAAAATACTGAAGACCATGTGGAGCTATGTTGTGCCATAAATGTACTGAATAAATTTCTCACCATTTTACCAATTCTCTGCCAATCTGTTTTGCTGGATTTACCTCTACTGCCCAACACATCAGCAACTTTGAGAAAGATAACATAATGATTTCTCTCTTGGTTACATCTAGGTCCATACATGATACAAACTAAGAAACTATAAGGTGGTTTGCTTTTTTTTTTAACTAAAGACTAAGATATCTATATAAAGTAATTCTATAAATTTAAAAATGGAAGTTTCATAAGCTGAAGTTTTAGCTTACTGTCATGATAGATCAAAATATCTTAAACATCAGAACACAAAAACTGTTTATCTAGTTAGGTCATAATTCCCCTGGAAGAGCAGTTTCCCCTGCCAAATGTACTGAAGCCAAAAATTTTCTGGGCATCGATAATTTTGAGCATGCCAAATAAAGAAAATTATTCAAAAGATTTGCTATGTCAAAAGCAAGATACACATAAATTAAAATGTGAAATAACAGCTGAATTGATGATGACAGGATGAATCTGTTCCTTCTTGCTTGTTTTAAAACAGTTTTTTAAGTTAAAATATTCATTTCATTAGATTAAAATTAACACATTTCCCCCAAAAAATTTTCCCAGGAACTCAGAATGCAAATTCAAAGAATTCTGAGCAAGGCATGAAGTTAAAATTTCTGAATAAGTAGAAAAATAAATCTGTGTTTGATTACATGTAATTCTCTATACATTGGCTATTTTTCACTGGAAAGCTGAAGCTTTGTGAGAGGCTGTTAGTACAGACTACACCTAACATCCAATCTTTGTGAATGGGTCACTCCTGCCAAAACGTATCTCCATAGCACAGTTTCACAAATTCTCTTGCAAAAATGCTGGTTGGCACACCTTATAATGGTGGGTGGAAGACAAAAATGAACCATCGTTTCTGTGAGGCATCTGAGGTGCAATACAGTTTGAAAGAGAAGAGTTGTTCTTAACTTTGTTTGGTTTTAAAGGCTGACTGTGCTGACCAATTATTTCAGCTTGTGAAAAAAAATGTGGTAGACCAGTATTAGGTAATTATTTCGGGCTGTGTGCTCTGTTTCCATTGTCCCTTGGTAGGAGGAATGATGCTAGAAGAGCAACTTAGTTTTCCAGGTGATTTTCTCTTTTCAAAACATATTTTAAAGCCTGAAGTAATGGACAGTCTTCTCTGCTGAAAAGAAATACAAATTCTTCATTCTAACTATGAATATTCCCAGAAGAAGATCCATCTCAATGTCACTAACACCTCAATACTTCTCAACATTTCCTTTCCTTCTGTCTTTCTGACAAACTGCAGGCAGCTGCAGCCCATCACTCCCTGTGCCACTGCATTTGTCAATTAGTTTGAAGGAAATCGCCCAGCACAAAAAGCAGAGCTTATGATCAGACAGGAAATTACAGTCTATTATGCAATTTTATTCTTGTCTGTGATTGACTGCACATCAAAGGGCCACTCAGTGGCAGCCACTGATACTTGTTAAAGTAAAAATAGTTCTGCAAAAGCAGATGGTGGAAGCAGACACCAATAGATCAGAAATGCTGAGTCTGAGTATAGTATACTTTAGATGAGCCTTTTAGAAAAGAGCTAAAAGGATTTTAACACATAATGTTCCTTTACAGTATATTGGCATTACTAACTGTATGGTGCTTTCAGATACACTGGAAGTCTGCCAAATTCTGATCACAGTTTTCCCTCACACCCTAATTAGAGTGGTATGGGCATCAGCACCTGTAAATAGGTGATTTTTTTCAGAGCATATGCTCCATACACAGACTTTATCAGTATATAAATTTAAGAGTATTAATAATTCTGTATGCAAATAACCTCACTGAGCTCAATAAGACTTTTAACTTTTTTTTACAATGATTAGGGATAAAATGATTGTGATGTATAATGCCAACATGTCCATCCAGTAACACACTTTTAACACCTTATGAACCCAATTGTGTCAGCTTAGGCAAGTGATAAATGTGAGACAAGAATAAAATCAGAACAAGATTTATTTAAATAAAGCAATTAAATATTTTAAGCCAATCATCCAACTGAAACCACACCTTTGTAATGGCATGTGGGAGCTCTGAATAGTGACTGAAATTAAAAATGAAATACCATGGAAAGGTAAAGGGCCAAAAATCTACAGAAATAGCTAATTTGATCAGATATTTAGAAAGGTATTTGGAGGAACTTAGCAGAAAAATTAAATTAGTATAAGAAGAATAAGAATTATGAACAAAAATTGCTGTTTTAAACTATGCACGTAAGACATTAGATATAAATGTGTGACAATGTTTTTGTAATCCTCATTGTAGACAAGAGGAGTAAAATTTGGACATATTTATTCTTATAAATGATTGTCCTCTACAAAAAAACACAGTGCTTTTCTTTAGGTTCTCTTGCCTCCAATGAATGAAAAATTATAATAAATTATACATCTGGATTACAACTAAACAGTTAATAATTCTCAGATAAGAAAAAATTGTACTCATTACGGCAGAAGAAAGATACATTAATAACAAAAATATATTCAAAAGACTTTGAAATATTATGTATTTACAATACACATATGCTGGTAATTGCAAAATGGCAAATATTTATCACCACATAGATGAAATTCTTACTGTCTTACTTGAAAAACCCTAGAAGGCCTAGCACATGCCTCATGAGTTCCAGAGAATTAACACAGGTCATTTTTATGGGGAGGTTTGTTTAAATTTTCCAAAGACACTGTTATTAACAGTGCATCCCAAGTAAGATTTTTTTGTGTGATTAATGTGGCTGAAACAGCAACAGCAATTAACTGTTACACTGTGTTACTGAAACTGCTTCCTTGCCATGATAAACAACTTCTATAGGGATATTATTTACAATAAGCAGAGAAACAAAGAATTGTATTAAATCAGATTTAAAAGGGAGTGTTAACCTTCCCCAGCATCCCGCCTTTCTGAAGGCAGATTTTTAAATGTGCTTTTCAATCCCAAGTCTTACTGGCCTAGTAAGAGGCAAAGAAGAACTAGAATCCTGGAAGTTTCTGGCTTTCACAAGCAAAACAGAACAATGCAAAAGAAACAGAATGAAGTTAAGACTGAAAATTTGGAAGCAGAAAATAAATAGATCAAATAATGAAGAAAAGGCCTTTCCAGAATTAGAACCATAGAACCAAAAATTAATTGAGTTGGAAAGGACCTTAAGGATCGTTTAGTTCTAACCCTCCTGCCATGGGCCTGGACACCTTCCACTAGACCAGGTTGCTCAGAGCCCCATCCAGCCTGGCCCTCCACAGCTTCTCTGGACAACCTATTCCAGTGTCTCACCACCACTGCAGTAAAAAATTTCTGTTTTAACATCTAATCCAAACCTACTCCCATTGTAAGGCCATTCCGCCTTGCTCTGTCACTATATGGCCTTGTAAAAGTCACTCCTCGTGCGTGTTGTAGGCTCCCTTCAGGTACCAAAAGACTGCAATTAGGTCACCACAAAGCCTTCTCTTCTCCAGGCTGAAAAAATCAAATTCTGTCAGACTTTTCTCAAAGGAGAGGTGCTCCATCCCTCTAATCACCTTGGTGTCCCTCTTTCTGGACTCACTCCAATAGGCTGATGTCCTGGGGACCCCAGAGCTGGATGCAGCATTACAGGTGGGATCTCACCAGGGCAGAGGGACAGAATCCCCTCCCTCCTCTGCTGCCCACACTGCTCTGGATGCAGCCCAGGACACGTTTGGCTCTCTGGGCTGTGAGTGCCATGGCTGGGCCATGTCCAGCCTCTCTTGCACCAGCACCCCCAAGTCCTTCTCCCCAGGGCTGCTCTCCATCTGTTCATCCCCCAGCCTCTGTTGATACCAAGGGTTGACCCAACCCAGGTATAGCACCTTGAGCTGGGTCTTATTAAACAGCAAAAGGTTACCAAGAGCCCACTTCTCCAGCTTGTCCAGGTCCCTCTGTACAGCATCCCCATCCTTCAGGTGTGACACCACTCGGCTTGGTGTCATCTGCAATCTTGCTGATGGTGCTAGAGAGGACCAAGAGTCAGTGCATTATTTGGGGAAAAAAAATGAATGGTCTCCATTTTCTTGTGTAATATAGGTAATTCCTGAAGCAGCATGACGCTTGTCTTTACTCCAAGCTGCATCAAAACAGAAGCTTGGAAAGAACCCGTAACTCTCACTACGACTAAGGATACAGGATAGATATCTGTAGAAAAGGATACATTCCAACATTTTCTTAGCTATTCAATGAATAGTGTATATTATTATTTTTTAAGAACAAAGAATAGAAGGAAAATGAAAAAATAGCACAGGTAAGAGTCTGCAATCACTTCAGTGGAAGACAATATGCAAAACTGAGCCAGGTTTTCACTGTGAACCTGCTAAAACCCTTCCATTCCCTACCACAGGTCATATATTTTACAAGGTTAAATATGGATATTAATTTGTCATACAAAAGTTGCATGGGGAATAGTCAGTACTAAATTTACAAGATGCAGATATCCATTTCATAAAAAAAAAATCACTAAGTAATTAAAATTGTATAAAGCAATAAAAAGCTAAAAAATGTAGTTCTACAAAATAAGCCTGTATCATTGGCCAAAGCACCAAAAAAATTTAATCTCTCAAAACTTGCAGGAATCCTAAATTAAGTCAAGGACAAAAGGACATTGATACAAATATTATTCTGAAACACTTAACATTGCTTGAAAAGCCCTCCTAAAAATGCATGAGCTTATGTGAAGCACATTAGAAATGGTTAAATGCTGAGCAAAGATCATCTAGTAGTTCCTTTAGGAATCATTTACCCATATGCAAACATTGCCTTTATATACATGCACTGTATATAGATATACACATATAACATGCTCACTGTGCATGCATATATATGTTCCTAAGAAATGGAAAAGTTTCAAGGGTCTGATTATACTGAGAGAGGCTGAAAGTGAAAACAATAATTACAAAAAGAGCTGAAAAAGCCTTGTTTCTGGATTTAGAAAACTTCCCATTCATAATTCAGCTACAAAGTTTATCACATCACATATGTGGACTGGCTTCCTTGTTTTACACTGATGATAGCTGAAGAAGACCTGGGCACTCGTTTTTGGTAACACTCAGTGTGACTGCATCAAATCTAGACCTAACTGTTAAAGGATTCTTGAACCCCTCCTCACTGCTGGGAGCAACACCAGCAGCTGTGTAGAGAAAGATGGAACACCCAAGGCTAAAATCCTAACGCTAAATTTTCCTGAAGATTTTTGGGTGATATGGAGAGAGACCAGATTAGTCTAGCCCCATATGCAGTTCACTAAATCACCAGTACTGAATACTTATATGTCACTAAGAAATACAAAGACAAAAATGTTTGGATCATTTTGACATTTCCATTAAATCTCTATTTTACTGCACAGCCTAAGAACCAGTATATGATAGAAAAATTATGTAAGAAATAATTTTATTTTAAAACTGGAGCCAAAAGCAATACAGCTGATACATCATCAACAATCCTGACCCCATGAACCCCTTCCTAAGAATACCAGGGGATCAAGAGCCACAAGATTCCTTCTATATGCCAGAGAGACAGACATGGAGGCTGTGCTGGGTTTGCCGTAGTCCAACAGCACGACACTTCAGTAGCTTTCCAGGGGTTCAATTTTTATTCAATTATGATGATGTTATCAATCTTTTTATTTCCTTGAGTACAATATTTATCTAAAAAAATCACCATTTTTTTAATCTGATCTTAGACTCTCTGTAATCCTAAGAATTCAGACCAGCTTGAGAGAAGTTTTTATCTAGTGAACTATCACTGTAATTCCCTACATGAGATACATGTGTTGTGTTTATGTGTGCTGAGAACTCTAGCTGCACTGGAGATACAGCTTGACTTACTTGTAGAAAGAAGAATTTCTTGCAAAGATCCCAGTAAGACTTGCCTAAGATTGTGGATATTAAATTATCATTGTGCATTGTTTTGAAAAACTGTGATCAGCCACTGAAGCCCTACAATGGAAGAAGTCTGAGAGGAGATGGCCAAGGGCAGTATGCTCCCAAGGCTCAGGGCAGGATCTAGGGAGTCACTGGTGACAGCTGCTACAAAAACAGCTAAACTTGGCTCCATACAAACAGGCCCACAGGGGGACTTTGATCTAGATAAATATATCATCTTAGTGGATCAGCAACTGTTCGTTGTTATTAAATGAACCAACCAATGTTCATCCCTAAATTAATCCAAAGAGACTAAATGTCTTCCTGAACATGCCAGACTAGCACTGGGGGTGTATTCACACTTTCACCAACACAGAGTATTAAATAACACAACTATTAACAAAAAGAGCTTTGGATACCAATGGGCTTGGGCTGACTTCACACTCCATGTATTCCATCCTGGTGACACCCAGTATTACAACAATGAGAATATTATACAGACTGGCAATAGGAATCACATTCACATTGTGATTCAACTATGTATAGAAACTGGTGAATTCTGCAAAGTATAATTTGTCCTGGAATTGTGATTTACATGTATTGTACTGATCTACTAACTCAGAATCCCATGCAACATCATACAACTGGGCTCCAAAAGGAATATTTTCTTATGCTTGACATAAAATACCAACTTATTTACTCATACTGAATCAACTTTGAAGATCTAGAAGACTACGATCCAGCAGGGAGAAACAGACAATAACAAACTGTGTCTAAAGGACAATTCTTAATACAGCAAATAAGACACAAGGGGTGCCTCACTGTATTTTCCCAGCATTGTGAACTAACAAAACCTTTGCTAATCAATATACCAAACATACAAAATAACAAAGTCAGAAGTTCATATGCCAGAGATAACATCAGTGAAAACAAGCTCAGTATTGAAATGTGACCCTGTGACCTTCATTTGGTTCTGCAGCTGTGTTATGAGGGGAATTTTCTTTCCCCTGCCTCCTCACTGAATAGGTGACAATATTTATCTTCATTTTCAGTAAATTATTTTCAGCATTAGAATTCATCAAGTTAACAGTGGTGATAACTGCAACAGGGCTTGTTCCCTAAATAGTGTTACTTTGTTCAACATGTCATATCAGAGTAAGTTAAAGCCCTTTAAGCAGGCTTTTATGCTGAGGCAAAGCATACATTAAAGTGATGAATTGGTTGGAATCTGATCAGAGAGAGGTAAATTTGTATTTCTTTCTTGAATAAATTTTACTGTCTTACATTTGGTTTGTAGATTACAGGAGCATACATTTGGTGACAACACAGACCTACTCAAGGAGGTGGATGCTCAACCAGCTCTCAATCATCCTGTCACGACTCAGGGAGTAACTGTAGTTTTTTTCTATTGTTTGCAGAAACAAATCATAGCAATACAAAAATAACATAGGGGAAATGACATGCTATATTTCTGTTAATTTTATCTGCATATATAATGCATTTGACATCTTAAAAATTAATTTTTCTAATAGCCCCTTCTAGCTGAGGGATAAGTCATCTCATTATCTGTTGGCCTCTGGCACTAATATCCAGCTTCTTTTACAAAACCCTAAAACCTGTACTGTGGGGAGGCTAAATACAATAAATAATAAGTGCAATTCTTCAATAATAGATTTGTTTTGTGCTAGTAATTTCTGAATATGATTACATTCAGAAATATTGAATTAACTTTAAAAATACTAAATAACTTATGTTGTCAGAAAGGATTACGGATGTTTTCTTCAGCTGTCATACCAAATCATTCCCAGCACTCTCATTATTTTAGGATTAATATATATCCTTGGGAAAGGGAATCGAAGTTCTATCATAAAAAAGCTGATGAATCAATCACATACTAAAAAAATCCCATCCTACAATTTTCCCTAATTAAAAATACATATTGTCCTTCTGATAATACACACTGTGATGGTAACAACATTTCAACACCAGATCACTCTTGAAGGTCACCTCCAATATTTATTCTATATAGCCTTTCTCTGAAAATATATCCACACACTGGTCTCTGAGTAAGGTCAATCTGAATACAGTACCCAGCAACGTCCTTTGTCTACAATTTTAATCCTGTGTTTTGAAATATGTTTACTAATGCCGAGCATGAAAGAAGAGAAGCATGTACAAGGGAAACAAAAAAGCGTTAGGAGCTCCACTGAGACCTCAAAATAATGCCTAAAGGTAGAATCAATCTTCATGTTAACAGAAATGTTGGGGCAGCAATTGTCTCTGTCAGAACGATCATTCTCTCAGAAAACAACAGGGTGATGACAGCAATCACTGTGAGTTTTTCCTTAGGCAATCTGCATAAACACGAAGACAACTTGTTCAGGCCTCACTCCTCACTATCTACTGACTCCTGCTAGGGAGCACAAGCAGCTGCCTTGGGGAAAGCAAGGCAAAACCAGAACCTTTGAAGCAAGTTATCCTTTCTCAAAGCAGATCCAAATACTGGGCACAAGCTAATGACAACTGTTTTGGGTTTTTTTCCCTCTTCTTTTCCTTTTTTTTTTTGTTTGTTGTTGTTGTTCTTCTGTTGTTTTTTTCTTTTTTTTTGTTTGTATGTTTGTTTTTTGTTGACACTAAACCCTATCCAATCCTAAGAAAATAAATTGCATATTCAGTACATTAAATAAATACAGTAGTTGGATTTTCCAGTTTTCAGTGTTGACTTTCATCAATGTGGTGCAAGGCAGAACAAAGACTGCATGACAAAGAAGAATACCCCCAAAAACTTACATGAATATTGCTTCATCAAAATTGTCATATCAAAGAATCTGACTTTCGTCACAGATATCATGGCTTCATTAATCAGCTGTTGAAGTACAAAAATCTGCATTTTGGGAGATCTAACTGTCTTCCAGAAGTCTGAGATTTAACATCCACATTTTCACAGAAAAAACTTGAAGAAAAATAAGGAGAATGGGAAATAGAGCTTTCATTTTCACAACATATGTAAATCATAATTTCTTTGATATTGAAGCTAATGTAATACATATCTTTACAGTGTAGGAAACATGATTTATTGTCGTAAGAAACAACATGCAAGGACTGTAAGTGCTCAAAATGCATGGAGTTTAAGCACTACACCTAGACTGACAAAAGAGATACTCCCAAAAATCTCTTGAGCCACAATCTGTAAACAAAGAAAGTGCAACTGAGGCAACCATAATTACTTTCAGGGTCCATTAGAAGATAAATTGCCTTTCTAATTAACACTATTCACAAACAGATCTTGGAAATACTGTTCATACTTCTGTGAAAAGGATTATGTAAATAACATGTATTTGCAAAATTGTTGACTTTGCCAATACTTCTATTTGTTCAGTGGAGCAGTCTAGCAGCTCTATGCAGTAAATAATGTACATTTAAAAAATCATCATCCATATGACAACATAAATTTACCCAAAAGCCAAGCTTTAAAGTTTTTTCATATGAATAATGTATATAATAAAAGAAGGAAAATGCATAATTAACATCTGACCAGACATAATATGTATGTTCAGGTGAGTAGTGTGTACATACAGGATGCAGCTGATGTAAATTTTTATATGCAATTACTGTTGCAGGTAAACACTGCAAATTTTATGAGTTTGAATTAGTGGAGTGACACCACAGTTAAACTGAGATGTTCTAATAGGTATTTTTTGAGCACTCTAAAAATCAACACATGTGCTCTGGAAAATTACTGTCCTTAAATGGTGTAGAAACTAAGTTTATTACTAAAATATATAGTATTTTGTTACTGGATTTGTATCATTTTACCAATTTAAAAGTGAAACATCCAATCAAAATTAGTTTTCTCGAGATTCTCTTTCAGAACAACAAAGCATCTGTCTCCCTATACAGATAGGGATATGAACTGTTTGGCTCCATAACAGCAGTGCTGTTGTACTTAGTCCAAATATGTGATTGTGACATAGCTCTAAGGAGACAGGATGCCTAAAGCCTGCTATAAAGAGATAAAGAGGAGACAGGCTTGAAGGCTCTTCCTCAGATCTGAAATAAAAACTACAGGCTTCAAAGTTACATGGAAGCTGACAATGATGAATCTGTTTTGATGACCTTGGACCACCTAAAAGGGATAGGTACACATCACAGTAAATTGTATTAGCAGCAGAAACATTATTTGCAAAAGAGACAGCTGATGAGGTCCTAAGTAGTTGATTAGTTTTAGCCATGTAAAACTCTAATTATTTATCCAGGAGAGTATTTGAGACATACAAACTATCACAGACACAGCAGTCACCCAGGCCACATCTGTAGTCAATGGAGATAAACTGGTAGGATAAATGGCTCTGTCAAAAATGACTCAATTTTTTCAATTTGAAAAACTGATCTTAGATCAATCCTACCCTTAGTAAGCATTTTCTGAAACACTGCATGATATTTTCTCAAGCCTATTTATCCATTAAGTCTGACCACAGGTATATGTCATACATCCTCCATACTGGGAAGCAATGCTTGAAAAAACATTAAGAGATTATTTATACAAAGCATCTTCAGATTATGTGACACATTACAGCAATTACTTGTGAACTCTGCAACAAGGTCTCATTCATCTTAATGCCCTAATGTATAAACCACAATGTTTGGGTTAATGGCACCTCACTAAATGTATCCATATACATATGATAACCCTTGTGGCCATGGATCTGCTGCATATGTTATCAGCCTCTGTCCTCAGGCTGCTTAGTGAGACATTGTCTACAGTCTAAAAAACAACTAAATTAATCTGATGCTACTTTCTTAACATTCAATAAAAGGTATAAGACATTTGCAAAGCATGTAGCTCAGTAGAAAGATAATCCTCTAGTAAGCTTCAAGAAAATAAGTTGATGACACTTGCTGATCTTTCTAGAGCCTTTCCCAGGAAAATATTTCCAATGTTAATGTAAGCATTTTACTATTAGATGGATG
Source organism: Rhabdornis inornatus (assembly GCA_013397075.1). Lineage (NCBI taxonomy): Eukaryota > Metazoa > Chordata > Aves > Passeriformes > Rhabdornithidae > Rhabdornis > Rhabdornis inornatus. Next base: position 195,947 of record VWZS01005382.1, on the reverse strand, counting down.
TACTAGACAGTATTCCAGCAACAAATTAAATGTGCAGTTATATTTTTTCTAGTAATATCCTTCCGTCTTTCATTCCAGCATAGCCTGCTATTTATGTATAGCCCTTAGCTATCAGCAGTCTTTACTCCTACGAAACACAATGATTTCTTTAGAGTATAAATGCCAACTTCATGTAGCAAAGAAAGAACAGAAACATTGGACAAATTATATGATTATAAATGGTCCTTCAGGAAGTCTATCTGAACTCAGTGTGAAAACAGAACTTCTGTGCCCCAGTTCAGAGCTTCACTCAAGTGGGCCATAATTTCTATCAAAAATAAAGAAGAAGAAAAAGCCATGAGAATGTTACAAAATGAGATGACTTATCCAATTGAAGTTTGTGACATGCTCACCTTATGGATAACTAAAATTCAGTGCTGGCTCGTATGGTTTTTTTTCTAAAACTAGCTACAACTAGTTCTATCTCTTGGCACATTTCTTAAATCTTTTGGGAATTATTTATCTGAAGTGTGTTAAATAAATATAAATCAATCATTACCAAACCAGTAGTGATGTTTACTGAAAACAAATTAGAAAGGTTCTAAATGGAAAGAAGCAATCTGCCTCTATGCACAATTAAAATAAATTCCTCCTCTGCATTCCTCAGCCCTTGCCTCCAATACAGTCTTCCTCTGAATTTCCTTAACAAACGCTTATAAGAAGACCTGTACTTAAGATAGAAATTATTTCATGTTTATAAAGGCCTGACTTTGATATATAAACACATCTATTGACCTATCCTCCTGGATTGAACCAAGTCAAAAAGATGTTAAATGTCCAAATCTAAAGCAAGAGTCCAAATATTCTTTGTGTTTCTAGTTGTTATAAGCCTGAACTTTCTTATATGGGCAAGGTTATTTGAGTATTTCAGTACCTTTTTTGTTGCCTATCTCTTTTCTTTGCTCGAAATACTATTTTCTGGTTAATGCAGTGTCTTTCTTTCCTATAATTTTCTTGCTAAAAAATATTATTATATGCCCTAGCAATCATATAACAAGTTCTCCCATAAAATGAAAACTATTAGAGGAAGCAACTGGCTTGGAGAAAGAATGAGGTCTACTTCAGTCTTTCAAAAAGCTCACAAAATCACACTGCAGCTCCCTCACAGACTCCATGTTGAAGATACAAGAGAACACCTTAAAGGAGAAGTGCAGTTAGCTGAAAAGGAAAAGCAAACCAAACAGTGGGACTTTCCCCTTCAATGATTGCTTCACATCATCCTGCAGCTAGTACCGCTCTGGGAAGCTGGGATCTCAAATATAAAAAAGCTACTGAATGTACAGCTGGGTGTACAATGCCTGTGACCTGACTGCTAGAGATGAAAGCAATGAAACAGCAGAAATAGGACAGAGGGAAAAGTTAAGCTGCTCTTGAAGAGATGGTAGTATTTTCTGAGATGAATCAGAGGACTTCTAGAAACTCATACGGAAAGGATGGACTTCAGGTGAACCAAAAAGGAAGCCGAATCATTGGCAAGTATACCACAGGAGAGGTAAGTAATATAAACTAAGGGGAACAAAAAATGGTACTGAAGAGCCAAGTTTGGAATAACAAATCTTCCAGGGCACAGAGCAATAAAGCATCTTCAAAAAAAGAGAGGGAAGAAAGGCTAATAACATTCAGGCCTTAAATAGGAAAGAGCAATCTCGCCAACTAAAATTCAGCTGAAATATCAATCAAAACATCTGAGAAGACCAAGATCAAAAATCAGTGTATTTCTACTTAGACACCAAATAGACTTGTAAATAAAATGCTTGGCACTAATTGGCTATATTAACTGAACAGGCATGTCTGGCACAACTGAAAGGTGGTCAGCAGGAGACTTATGAACATGGAAATAACTTAAAATAGACCACCAGGAGAGCCTGTGAAGAATTGTCAATGAATGCTCAAGAACTGATAAAAAGCCTAATAAAGTTAATTGAATGAACACTCATCACAGAATTTCTACAGGTTGAAATTACTGGCTAAAAAGGAGGAATATAAGTTGGGAATATAGATACAGATTCTGTATCTGTATTTTGATGAACATAACAACAGTGACTGAATTTATTAAAAAAAAAAGGTCATTGAGATGTAAGAAGAAAACACACATATTGGGAGAATCTTCTGAACACAGTCTCATATCAGAGAGGACTATGATGCCTACATTTTCAGATACCTTTAGCAACCTTCTCTATTCCTGAGTGTAAAGGAGTTGAAACAGAAACTGCGATCTTAACACACTAAAATTAAACAAAGAAACCTCTTTATTATTACATAATAAACATAATAAGTCCAAAGAAATACAGGAAGGGAAAATTTAAGGAAATTAAAAGGAGTAGCTAAAAGGGTGAAACGCATCAGTCGCGTAAGTGCTCAAAGACTCAAGCTCAGTGTAAATGTAAGCTGGCTCTCATGAAAACTTTAATCATGCATTAGAGAGTCAGGAAAGTTACATGGCAAAATAAAAGGCTATTTAAATTAAATAAAAGATGAAGGTTTGTTCATGTGATGAAAACAAAAAAGAATATGCCCTCATAAATTATATATTTTTGGGCTACAAATGCAGCCCAACAAGATTTTGAGAACTAACTTGGAAAAGATAAAAAAAATCAGTAAAAAAATATTTCAAATACATTTTAGGCAAGAAAACTGCTATAAAGTCTGTACAGTTATTGAATGATAAAAGCATAACAGAATTTCTCAGGAATGACTCAGCTATTACAGAGAAAGGCTCAGCTCTTAGGGTAATTTGCAGCCCATGTTCAGGACCTTAAGTAGATCTGTCTTTGCAAAAAAAGAAATACAGGAACCTTATCAAATGGAAAATATGAGTGAGAAAATACTAAGACATAACCATAACCATCAGCTCTTCTCCAAGACTTCTGAAGACACTTAAATATATAACTGTAAACCTTACAACTATTGGATGCAAGACACAATTTAAGTCAGGCTCAAGCCAAATGTGTATCCAAAGTTTGTTCCAGTGGCAGAATATGNGAAGGAGGGAAGGAGGGAAGGAAGTTGCCTAAAACCAGTGCAATTTGAGAACATACAAAAGCAGAGCAAGGAAAAATGGCAGACTTATTAACAATTAGAAAATGAGAATTTGAAATTAGATGTGGATATGAACATCAAAAATATAAATGGAAGAAAGAGGCCCTGAGGGACTCTTGTATGACCAAAAATGGAAGTGAGAGATGGCAAGAGAAACAGAAGGCTGTGAATGCCTTAAAGCTAATATGGGTTAATATGGTAAACAAAATCAAAACCAGATGGAAGGCAAGAAAAATTACTTTGAAGTTCTGAGAAATTGTGACCATTTTGAGATTCTAGCCTTATATTTGGATGAGGAAGATAGAGTAAATGTTGGACTGAACTGGATGTAGCGGAGTGGGAAAGCAGAAAATCAAGCATGTGCTCAAGGAGATAACTAACCAAATGGGAAAGAGATGGAGAACTAATTCAGGGATACTGAAAAAAAGGATGTATAGAGTAAATGAAAACCAGAGGAAGACAAGGACAGTTTTGTGAAGGAGAATAGAAGAAATACAAGTGGAGTCTAAAGAAAGACAGGTGAGTTGTCGTTGGTCACACTGACAAGTATCTAAAAAGCACTGCCTTAAAAGTGCTCAATAGTGCAATGATTCAATTAAGCTGTGAAGTAATTTTATGATGATTCATCATCATTAAGTAAATATGAAGAGAAATAAAGTATTATGAATCGATAATATAGATACCCAACTATGGAAAGAACCAGTTAGTCAATAAGTACATATGCAACTAATCAATTATGGAATTAAATAATTATCTGGAAAATAAAAATAGCAATAATTAATTATGTCTAATATGCAAAGAATATAGCCACTAAGAAAAAATGCATGCTGAAAATATTAGTTTGGTCTTCCCTTTCACACATTCCTTACCCAGATATAAGGAAGTACATTTAACTGTGAACTTCCCTTCATTGTGCTCTTCAGACAACTTACTATCTTGTGTCTACGGCAGAATTTGTTCAATCCTCAACAATACCTAGGGCAGCTTAAGAAGGAACCTAACTGTTCCCATCGGAGGTCCCAGTTAGTGTCAAGCATATACATTGCTTTTGGAGACCTTTAAAGAACAGAGATGCATAAGCCACGCAGTCTGTACACTGCAGACTAGAGGCAGATCTCCTAACATCATGGCATATGGCCCAATGTACAGTAATGTTACTGAAATTTCCTTTCTTTCCTTCAGAGTATGTGCCATGTGCCATCTGGGATGCAGCATGGGGGGGCTTGCAAATAGGGCACAGAACACAAGGGAGAGCATTCACTTCAGCAGGTGGTAACACCTGCAGGCCAGGTAAGAAGCAGGAGACAATTTTGAATGGCACAGCATGACAGTGTGTAGGACATAGGATTAGGTCACAGGTGTGTGCTTTTAGGGTAAAAGTCACTATCTCTTTGCTGCTCTCTCAGCTCACAACACTGCAGTTTCTGTAAAGATTGCATGTCTGGTGATCCAAATGGAAGTACAAACAGCCAAGTACTCCTACCAATGCCTAAATTAATCCAACTTAAATTATTTNAAAAAAATTTACAGGTCTCCTGGTACAATGAATAAACATCTATAGAGTTTTGGTGGATGGAAGTATTGGAAAGAAATCCTTCACTGATNTTGTGAAGGAGAATAGAAGAAATACAAGTGGAGTCTAAAGAAAGACAGGTGAGTTGTCGTTGGTCACACTGACAAGTATCTAAAAAGCACTGCCTTAAAAGTGCTCAATAGTGCAATGATTCAATTAAGCTGTGAAGTAATTTTATGATGATTCATCATCATTAAGTAAATATGAAGAGAAATAAAGTATTATGAATCGATAATATAGATACCCAACTATGGAAAGAACCAGTTAGTCAATAAGTACATATGCAACTAATCAATTATGGAATTAAATAATTATCTGGAAAATAAAAATAGCAATAATTAATTATGTCTAATATGCAAAGAATATAGCCACTAAGAAAAAATGCATGCTGAAAATATTAGTTTGGTCTTCCCTTTCACACATTCCTTACCCAGATATAAGGAAGTACATTTAACTGTGAACTTCCCTTCATTGTGCTCTTCAGACAACTTACTATCTTGTGTCTACGGCAGAATTTGTTCAATCCTCAACAATACCTAGGGCAGCTTAAGAAGGAACCTAACTGTTCCCATCGGAGGTCCCAGTTAGTGTCAAGCATATACATTGCTTTTGGAGACCTTTAAAGAACAGAGATGCATAAGCCACGCAGTCTGTACACTGCAGACTAGAGGCAGATCTCCTAACATCATGGCATATGGCCCAATGTACAGTAATGTTACTGAAATTTCCTTTCTTTCCTTCAGAGTATGTGCCATGTGCCATCTGGGATGCAGCATGGGGGGGCTTGCAAATAGGGCACAGAACACAAGGGAGAGCATTCACTTCAGCAGGTGGTAACACCTGCAGGCCAGGTAAGAAGCAGGAGACAATTTTGAATGGCACAGCATGACAGTGTGTAGGACATAGGATTAGGTCACAGGTGTGTGCTTTTAGGGTAAAAGTCACTATCTCTTTGCTGCTCTCTCAGCTCACAACACTGCAGTTTCTGTAAAGATTGCATGTCTGGTGATCCAAATGGAAGTACAAACAGCCAAGTACTCCTACCAATGCCTAAATTAATCCAACTTAAATTATTTCTTAAGTGACCTTAAAACACTCATTCACAACAACTTCGGTATTTGAATCTTCCCAAAGTTGCCAGACAGTTGAACTTTGAACTGGATCTGCCTCAGTCTTAGCCTGGAAATGTCCCAAAAGCTTTTCTTTCTTGTTTCATTTTCTATTCATCCTTCTTGAATGCAGATGATCAGAATGATACCTACATGGTTGGTGAGTTTTTACCAACATGCTTTATAATGAAGAGGTCACTACTTTGGTCTCTCAATTATATTATCTGATATATTGATAAAAATAATAATCAAAACTATGCAAAGAGACAGTTAATGGGAATGAGAGTACAGAGTATAACATATCAGCATGAAGCAACATCCAAAGAGTTTTATAACCCAGTAAGAATGGATCACGTCCAGTCTCTAGAAAACAAGAACATGACAACATAAATCCAAGAACGAGTAGTGCTAATAAATCTAACAAACCCAGGAAAACTTATATAACTGGAGCATAGCAAGTTCCATGTGCATATTTAGGAAATTGATTAAAGTGATCTTGGCAATTACAGACTCATTAATCTTACCCTAATAGCTGAAAGGCTATAGAGGAAATTTTGAAGAAAAGTATAATTAAACCCATAAAGGTAAAGGAAAAATGAAATAAAAGGCAATTTAAGTTTACAAAGTTGTAAAGCTGTATGCCAAGCTAAATATGTTTTTTCTTTTAAAGTTAGAAAATGAAGATTTAATCAGTCTAGAGTTCAGTAGAGGTAACATGTGGTAGTGAAGGTGTAGAACTTGTAATAGCCTCTCTCTATGGTAATATCTTACAAGCTAAAAAGGAAAAAAAACAATGTGTTATGCTAGAATAATTTTGTTATTACAGTTCCATAAGTATTGGATTTGGGATTAGTAATTCTTTTAATTCTTTGACTTTATGGATACTTTAATAAGTTGCAATTTGCCATGTTGGAAGTTATCATCAGTACAGCATAGAACTAAGGAGATGGATGATATAGAAATTTGAAACAAGAGAAGGGGAAAATTTACATTTAAGGGCTAGTAGATCATTTTGCTATAAATGACTTATTATGCAGGCACAACCAGAATTCATGCAGCAATTAATCACAGAAAGGCAATGAGACTTTCCAAAGGACAGGTTTCCCAAATTTCTTAAACTTCTTTACTAATTATCAATATTCTTCTGAACATATGGACATCAGAAAAGGCCATCATGTCCAGTGACACTTCTGTAAATGTCATATATATGTCAGGTGTAATTCCAACTGATAACCCTCAGCTTGAGTACAGGAATTATATTTATTTTATCAGCCACCACATCATGCTGAAACTCATGTTCAATTAAACAGCATCTTTGATGACCCTTACACATTATTTGACTGTCACTCCACATGACCATCCCGTAAAGATGGCACAAACTTTGCATTAATTTTTTATTTAAACCAATTCAGGTCAGCTTAGCTAATGTGCATGTACCACCCAAATCACCTTGTAGAACTGATCTACTACAGCTGTGTTACAAGTATACCTTCTCCCACCACCAATGTCAATGTTTGAAGGTTTTACACATTATGATTTTATTTCTGACCATCACCAAACAATACTCTAGTGTGCTCCTGAGTATAGCTTTATGGTAGAAATGAAAGCATCCCAAACTCTTGCTAAAATTCAAAACCAATAAGTCATTTATTCAATGAAATGTGTATCAATAATTAACTTATTCACACGTGAGTCATTGGCCCAGAAAGTCACCCAACTGAAGAACAATTCCCACCCTCGTAGGAGTACTTTAGCCCCCGGAGAAGGCAACACTACTCATGAGTGGATTGTGGTTTTCAATGTGAGTTAACATGCTGCAGACCCCTAAAGACTATTTCTCCTGGAAGTCTCTTTCTTTGCAACAAGGATTCTTAGCTTGAGGCAGAATTCCTTGCACATACATGAGCATGTAGACTAGTCAGCTTAAGGCTATACATTTTCTTCAAAATCATATCCTTAGACCTTGCAAACTCTGTATGTCTGAACTATCTTTGGAACCATTAGCTTAGAATTCAGTCATTTCTTTTATCTGCAGTGTTTGCTGACATAACTTTTCTTAAAGTGCTATTTCTAGAAAATTACTTCCTTCTACCTTTTACCACTCAGTTTTTTAAATAAAAAAACCCTAATGCTCTTAAAGAGAGATTAAGGATGTCAAAATCATCCTGATCCAATAGTTTGAAGCCGAGAAATCTTTTTATACTGCTAAAATACCAGAGGCATTGCACAAATGAGCATGAAAATGTTTAATCTAGGTTGCTCTTAAATTCTGACTACTTAGCAAACTATTTTCAGCTTATAATATAAACATTTAGCGGTATGCTGGTAGAAAAATATAGGTCAGATCTTTTTATTTTTAACTGGTTTTGAAAATTTTATTTCTGTTTTTTAAAAAATGAAATAAATTATGCTGTAAGACTATGAGAAATTTTGTTACTACCATCTTCCTGACCGCCTGCCCAGATTTTTGTTTCTTTTCACTTTGATTGTTTCTCTTTCATTAGACATATTTATATTTAAATAAAACAATTAAAATTTATAATAGAATCTTTCCTAAACAACAGTGGCTTGTGCTTATAAGTGAAGATTTATTCTTGTCATCACTGCTACCTGCAGCAAAATGACCATTGGCTTTAACAAACACAGGGTTTAAGAGGATTTTAGTTGAACTCCATTAATTTTGTTGCACGAATTAGGACTTGTGTTTGGCATTAAAAGAACACAAATGTAAAGAACTGTTGTTATCCAGAAGAAGTCACAACCTATTACAAGTCCTTACCTGCAAGGTAACAGAATTTTTTCCTTCCTAGATTTAAACTGCTACTTGCACTGAATTGCTGGATGGGGAATGAAACTACTGTTATCCTCACACTAATGAATTCCATATATCTGAAGTCGTATACTGAGATGAGCCATAGATCTGCAACACAGAACACAATGGAACACAATGGCCACAGCTACATGACTTCAAGTCAGACAAGTCAGATTAAAAAGTGGAGGCAACTGCCTAAGGGCAACTTCACAAAAAAAATCCAATCAAATCACAGAATAAAAAATACCATGGATTAGTAGTGAAAGAAAATTTCCTAGATTGCTTTTGCTTTGATTTGGAATTGAATCATACAATGATGATTTTTTTTTAAGTGGCTTGCAGGATTTTACCATGGTACACTGTTTATTTGTTCACAGACAATGTCAGGTTATACAAGCAAAAGGGGTAAAAAAGTCCTGATATTTTTTCTATGCCTAAGTTTTCTGAAAATGTATATATAATTTGCTATTTTCATATATAAAGGTTATACTGTTTTACACAAAAGAGAAATTCTTACTTCTTCTTACAGGGAGATACCTATTTTCTATGGGTTGTTTCACAATATAATTTCTGAAGCAAGGTTCAAGCAGTACTTTTTCAAATTAAATGTGCCATGTGTTTAGAGTAGAAAATTGGAAAAGTGTTGGAAAGTGGTTGTTGGAAAACCAACACCATATATGTAGCTCACTGTATCCACTGACCTATCAAATTATTTCTATATGACACTAAGAAAGAAATGAATATATAGCTTTATTCAGTCCTGCTACTTGCAGCAGAATCCCTGGCAGTGAAATCAGCAGCAGCTATTTTGCATTTTTATATATGCAAGATAGACAAAATGATAGCCCTCATCGTAACAAGCATTTATATGCTTGCCTCAAGATTAACAAAAATACCTAACATTAGTGAAAATTTGGCAGACAGAGAACCCAAAGAGTCTATAGTTTTGGAGCTGAGCTTCCTTGTTCTGAAACATGATTAATTTAGAACAGGGATTAAGTGAATCTGAGAGACAGCATTGAGGAACCTTCTTTATTGCCCAAAATATTGAAAAATAGAGGACTCAACTATACTGAACCAATTTTAGAAAATATGCTTTTAGCAAAAGAAAAGGACATGTACTTATTTATATCTTACTGTCTACAGGTCAAAGGACAATGTAGAATTATCTTTTAGCATGTTTGAATGATTACGCTATATATTTTTCTTATTAGCTTACATTAATGAGATATACATTTAGGCTAAAACATTTTCAACCAGCTAAACTCCACAAAAAAGACTGAATGTTGAAACATATTGTCCTTAACACAAACTGAATCTTTCCAATTAAAAGTGCTGCTATCCTTCTTTGATTTTAATTTCATTACATACTTTCTGACTAATGACTTCTATTTCACTAAGGGACACCTTCAATTCAAACCCAGCTATAAATTTAGGTAGTTAAAGATTCAGATTTCATGAAATCACAGATTAATTTAAATGTTTTAGTAATAATTTGGAAGTTGAAAATATTCTTTTTATGACTTTACTCTATAATTGGTAGAGTTTTTCCTACTTTGTGAAAAGCAATTACTGTTTTCTCTTCAGTGAGCAGGTAGTAAAAACATAATCACATTTACTATAACAGAAAAATATAGGCCAAACAGAGCATCTCCACTCTTGCCATGTTATATACGACTTATTGGACTGTCATTATGTAGGACTTCAAGCATGAGGAGAGACAGACCACCTTTCTTCAACAAATAGACTCTTACTATGCATATTATTCCCTTTGTCTATCTGTAATACAGGATATAAATAAAAGCAGTGAACTGGCTCTGCTTTCACCCAGAAGAATGAAAGATGAACATATATGATGACACCAGATACTTTTAAATGTGTGTGCGTGTGTGTTACCATCCTAAATTGTTAATTACAGTACCTATTGGAGACACAGTAAAGGTAAATCTACAATGGGGCTGAGTCTTTCTTTTTTGCCTTCTTTTCAGCTGCACTTGGATGCATGAGTGCCATGTTTAAAAAAAAAAAAGAGCAAGCAAATCACAGTAGTCATTCCTGAACTAAAGCTACATGATTAAAGTTTTGAGAAATCAGAAATAAGGATATCAGTATTTTATATACATTTTATTCTGGCTTTTTCAAGCATTTTCTCAATCCAATGAAAATCTGAAATAATTGCTTCTTAAAGTATGAGTCAATAAAGGAGGACTTTTGTGAGATTACTTATAAAGATTTCTAGTCCACATTCTTGTAATCCAAGGTTATTGCTTATATCATCATACTGACAGGTTTATCTTAATAAGAAATGTTTTGTGCTAGGAGAATTTATGTTTTTATGCTCAATTACAGTTTTATGTTGGAGGTATTAAGCAGGCAATAAAAACAGCCTACCTTACATCTATTATTCATTTTTCACATTCATGGTCATGAAGGTACAATACCCTTGGAAATGTATTTCTCTTGTCCTTATTAAGCAAACAATTTGTATTAATTTTGCTTATCTCAAACCTTACCATTTTCAGATGGGAAAATAGTAGGTCATAAATTACATAACCCTACAAGAATGATACTTTCCCTTGATGCCTTCAGTTAGAACTGCATTCCCATAACATGAAACACTGCATAAATTGAAAAGGAAATAGTCTCTGCCACAAAGAGTTCTAAAGTCAACAAAACATAAACCAGGAAATCTGATTATCCAAGACTCTCTGCATGTGAGAGGGTCTCATTTGGAATAAAGCAACATTTCCTTCTAAGCAAAATGAAGAGTACAGCATCCAAGCATAATATCCTAATTGGAAATTTAAGAATTCATACAAAACCAATAACAAACATTTGAAAGGTCCCAGGATCTGAAATGTTCTTTCCTCACCCCTGCCAGTGTAATACTGTACATGCTGCTAATGCAGATGAATAATCTGAAACAAAGCTCAATAATCACAGTTTGCTGCAAGTTTAAAAAAAAAGCCTCAATAATTATGTTCATTACCGTGATGGGTTAGTTAGAGACCAGTAAAAGCTCTAAATGTCCTTTTTGATCTCAATTAAGTTGTTACTAAGAATGCCTAAGGAGAAATTTCAATGTTAACTTTTACTTCCGCACAACACACTGAAATGCTCTAATGCAGAAACTCCATAGATCCCTATCCTTTATTTTAAGTGACAGTCTGAATTAACTACGCCTGAACATTTTAACTTATTGGGTTAACACCCAGGAATCACAGGAGAGAACCTACTACTGATCATTAGGTAGGCTTTGATTTTGCCCACCTTTTAGGTTTTTTGTCCAAAATATTCATTAATAGGGAACACAGAATCTTTCAGCAGTGTGGTGATACATGTGGTCACTAAGCCCTGACAAGACAGCACAGTGAATCCTGAAGCCTGAAATAAGAACATTTAGAGGAATAGAGTAGTTCAACCATTTATAACTCATCAGCAAATTATGCCACTTGGATTCCTTAGAGACGTGCCCAGTAACCAAACTGGATTAAGGCAAGAGCAAAGAAAAATATACTTAGAAAAATCTGTTTCTTTGAACACTCACAGTGCTACAGCCTCATGATTTTTCTAGGTTCTCATTAATCATGGGACATTCTCTCACAATGAACTAACATTGGGTATATTCTCATGGCTACAATGACATCCTGGGGGTGAGAAACTCCACCTTCAGCATTCAAAAAGACCAAAATCCAAAAGCTCATTACATAAAGCATCTATCAGGCTGAAGATGTATTAGTTATAAATGTACTTAAAAGCCACAAATAGGTATTAATTAGCAAACCCATTGTAGGAAACATTACATTCTGTAGCCGGGAGGCCCATCTTAAAATCTGGGAATGATATTACATGTCTTTAAATCCATATTTGCCAGTCCTATATTTACGTAGTCATTATTTGGCCACCGTATGATTTTTTTCCCAGATTTATTTCCGTAAAATAATGCACAGTTTTGCACCAATATTTTTAGGAAATGGCATGGGGGAATCTGAGCAGTGCTCATGTTAACATGGCCTGATAACAGAAAGTGATGTGAGAAGAATTTGTGCGTACATAGGGTGTGTGAACAGATATTCCAAAGCTGCCTCTTCTGAGAGGGTATTTGCCCAAAATGTGATAATGAAGAAATTAAGAGTCATGGTCTGCCTAATGTGACCACCAGCTGGATTAAACAGTAGCAAGGCTTACAAAGTGAGTTTGAAAGGAAGTATTTAAAAAAAGGTCAAAAATCTCTGCCTGGAGACCAGCAGCTGCCAGACAAGGTTTGATATTGCCAGAAGTTGCCCCAGTGGCACTGCAACCCCACCTGCCAAAGGCTGCCCCTCCCTGCCCCACAGCGAGGTAGGTGAGAGCACAGGGTGCAAGGTGGTGGTCCCTCACCAGCTTGTTGATCAATGGATCATGTAGAGCAGTGCAGGCAGGTGGGGGGGCGTGTGGAGAAGGTGTAAATATGGGCACTGCCCTCACAGGAAAAAAGGGGGTGCTTGCAACCCACCCTGCGTGTCCCCAGGGGCAGGATGCATCCAGCTGTGTGAAGCATTTGTGTGTGGTGAGATAACTTCCTGGGAAAGAACTTCCTGGGAAAGAGTACAAAATGGTGCTCAGCAAATTCTAAGAATATGCTTACAGTCTCTAGGTGTCTCATGTTGTGCTTTATCTGTTGTGTTGCTGACTTTGATTCTGTAAATGTAGTTCACTGATTGCCAGTTAATTACATCTTGTTAATAAATCAATAAACCTCTTCGATCCCTACCCGATTTGGAAAAGAATGCACAGCTGTTCTTTGCAATGAGGCTATTCCATTTTGCTATAATTCCTATGAAAGCAAACATAATCTGTTCTAAGAAAGCCAAATGCCTGCTTTCTTACTAAATCATAACTCACTTCTGAATGGACGTGAGCATCAGGGCCAGACGGTGTAATGCATCACTATCTACACGGTGGTAGATCACAGAGAAGTGGGGAGAGGTATTGTGGGAAGTGTTCTGAAGGTGAAAAAACAATCCTCTCTAGCCTGTATGCCTGAAGTTAGAAATAAATCATTGTCTGTGCCCAGCAACAATGCATTCTGTGCAAAATACTGCCGAGGGAACAGCCAGGGTCACTGCTAGCTTTGCTTAGCTACACAGGTGGTGTTCAGGAAAATTTCATCTGGGCCATGCTGTTCACTTGACTTAAATCAGCCTTCAAAGTTGCTACTCATAGAGGAAGCATTGCAAAGAACTTCACGTAAGCTTGAATGCACTTTCCTGATCTCAAACACTATTTTTCTCTATATTACTGCTCTTCTGAATACATGTTGTTTAGGATAGGTATTGATTACAGATAGAGTAAAGTGTGAATTCATTGTGTGTGAACGATATAGAATTGAAAATAAATAACCAGAATATTCAATCTGCAATTATCTATGTTCTTTTTAGCATATTTCTGTGCCACTAACATAATTAGAATTCCTACAAACTGCATTGAGAATAATGTACTTAATGGGACAACTTGTATGCCTGGGATTTGATCTCTTATATTTGGAAAAGTGAAGAAAAAAATTAGAATTTTAAATACCCTGTAATAATAACTGGGGTTTAAAAAAATACAGGAAAAAATAGCACATATGATATAAAAAATCCAGAATGCCTCACTCCACCCCCTGCACAAAGCTAAAGGGGCTGTAAAAAAAACCTTTATCCCCCCAAAAAATTATGAGGTCTACACAATGCTTCCTGTGACGTTTCTTTTCTTCAATCTTTCAACATTTTGTAAGAAATTGGGGGAAAAGTATTTAAATCAAAATTCCAACCAATTTCAAGAGGCTAAAAATGAGTAAATGACTGTAATGCACTACCATATTGCTAAGTGCTCCCTCATAAGGCTCACATAACCATCCTCAGGACACATTCATTTCCTAAAGCACTACTTTGAGAGTTCACACATCAACCCATAAAACCTCCCATGTTTCAGGCTTTGAGAAACACATTAATATTATCAGCATTAAACTGTTTTGCATCATACAGGACCACTACCAAAGTTCCTAGTCTCTGGTGTAGCTGCATGAATATTTATGCTCTCAGATACAACAGCTGCCAGAGCTCAGTAAGGTTTGGATAGTCAGAGTTCCCTATAATCTTTTCTGACCCTGTCCTACAGTTTCTATAAAAGCAGTTTCTACAGACGTAAATATGGCAAAATTTTGGTCTCAGATTTGTACTGATGTTCTTTATCCAGGAGTCATACATGTTAAGGCATTCCATTTTGGAAGCACGAAGATTTTAGGATTCTAAAAGCCAATCTCCACCCTTGCTAATACCATTTCTAAAGACTGAGAGAGGGAAATGCCATTCTGTGAAAGACAATCCTTGAAGTTATACAATGCAAGTTAGACACGATGACTTCCATCATATACTAGGCATAAAAACTAGGTATTCATACAGTATTCATCACTGCAAGATCTTATCCCTTCTTCTTCCCTTATAGTGTTTAGGCAGAAACTAGTAGATTTTAAAACTGCAGGTACTTAGAGACGGAAGAAATTCTAGATATATCATTCAGTCTAGAAATGAACTCCCTCTGAAAAAAGACCCAAACTATAAAAATACAAATACTATAAACCATAGCCATTATGACCTCTTTAGCCTTCCCCACCTATTTCAATGCAAAGTGCTGCATTATGTGCTGAACACCAACTAGTGACAGTATGACCGATGTGGCAGGGCCAGGGTTCGCTCCCCATATCCTGCAGCGAGGACCACCATGCTCAAGGCCAGACCTCTGGTAAGACAGCAGGGTTTCAGAAGCCTCTGCTGCCTTGGAAAACCTCATGAAAACTCTAGAAGCTTCAGGAGCAGAGATTCCTCCAAGCAGCTAGGCTAAGGAGACTCAGAAGAGGCTCCACACTTCGGAAGATGCTTTTAAACCAAGGCTCAGAGCCCCACCCCTGCTTCAGCTGCTTCTGCACCTTAACTCTGACCCACTGACTGATATTCCTGGCTCAATCCTGAACTCTCCTCATCACTGTGGACTTCTCTGGTGATGTGGTGTGCTGGATCAGCCCTGGTTGCTGTCACCCTTCCTGCCTGGCTACTGTGTCACTGCTCCCCTGCCAGTGAGGCCACAACTTCTGACTGCCCTATTATCATGCCTCAGCTCCCATCTTCCCTTGCCTTGGAGAGCATCCTGCTCCTGCTGCTCCCTGACAAGATGCACACAGAGCACGTTATCAGGATTTTCAGGGGACACAGGCAGGGAACATATACCAGTTCGTGAGTTCCAAAAATGTTTGAGAAGAAAAACAGTTACAAAAGCACTTCCTGGATCTCCCAAAGAGCAGCCCATCTGAAAGATGAAAAGAACAGAATTTAATCTGGGCCACCCACTGACCCAGTCAGCATCTTAATTTTTAAACAAACAATTTTAGCTATATATTTTGGGGATGGGTGAGAGCAACTGTAGGTAAACTAACAGAGGCAGTGAGCTCTTGACCAGGAAAACCGGAAAAGTTAAATGATAGTATATGATTTCTTTTTTCATCAGGAAAAAGATTAGGTCTCTGTACCAGAAAACAAGACTGTGAAACCCTGCCTCTGAGAAATCCTTTTCCTTGACTCTCAGACAAGACATGCTTCATAGCTGAAAGTGCACACAGAGAGCATGGCCCTTGAGCCTCACTCCTGGAAAGCCCAGCACAGTTTGGCAGTTTGTGAAAAGCTGTTGCGAAGAGATAGGACTAATCAGTTGTCCATATCCATGAGGTATAAAACAAGGTGTAAAGGAGCTTAATTGCAACAAGAAAGACTCAGACATTAGGGAAAACTAATGGAAATGGCAAGGGCAGGGGAGCTCTGCTGGAACAGATAATCTCAGGTGATTGTGGAATCTCAACTGAGAGATCAAAGAAACATCAATGAAGAAACACATTTGCAGAGTTAACTGAAGACAGACAGAGCAGGGGAAAGGAAATTAGATGACATGTTGAAGTCTCTTTCAGCCTGTTTCTTATGATTCATGACCTCTTGATTCTTTGGAGCTGATAACACTTACGTGATGAGCAATCATCCTATCTGAATTTCCTTTGGGAAAAAAAAGAGTCCTGGTAATCGAAGCCTGCTGATAGTGCATCCAGCTGATGAGTTTTTTATTCCAATATTCATAAAAAGATTCATATTCATGTGCAACAGAAATACATATAGTGCTCTCTGTACATAAATACATTCAAATGAGAACCAAAGAGGAAAGTAACATACTCCTTTCCTAGAACTCAGAGAAACTGGTCAGTAATTAAACCAAAAGAGGTGACAGAAGGGGAGTAAACTCCCCTCCAAGAAATATACCTACAGAAAATTATGATGTAGCAATTAAGAGAATATAAGAACATTCATTACTGATAAACTGTAAAACCTCTGGTCCAGCCTTCCAAGCACAATGAAGGATTGGCTGTTGGCTACAAAGAAGCGTGACATAGTGAAATGAAAGCACTTAGCATTTGTTTTGAAAGACTTGAGTTTGACAACTATTTTTAACACCAGATCTACTAAAAACAGTTTCAACTGTCCAAAGTACATTAATAATACATTCTTTTCCTAGTTCACCTGCTAAAACCAAGGGTATGCATAAGGTACATAAAACAAATGCAGATCAAATGGAAGAATTCAGTTCTACATCAGGATTAAGTAAAAAAAGTTTTACATCAGGATGAGAAATGCTATCATAACATGACAGAAAAGGGACAAGATCTAAGAGAGCACATTTGAAGTTTTCCTTCATACTCTATCTAGTCTGCTATCAAAGCTGCCATCGTGGTACTCTATCAGACACTGAGCACCATCGCAAGGCATGAGCTGCACCATCAGCCACACTACTGCTTTCTCACTTGGATTAGATGAAGAACTAGTGAATGACTGTATACAGTTATCTATATTTGACTGCTATTTTAAATATTGCAGGAGAACTGAATGGAGTTCATTTGTTCTTTAAGACACAAAGAAATGAGCCTTACAGTCAAAAAAGGTGTCAGGATTATTGATGCTGTAGAATGCTGAAGCTGGCAAATATTCTTCTGTTTTAAATATACCTGTCAATAGTGAGCTACTGGGCATGCAAGGATACATAAAACTAGGCCCTAGCTGGCACTTCTTGCCTTTCACAGCCAGCTACAACCTGGCTCTCTGATATTTGCTACTGTCACCCTTCTGGTTTTGACAGTTCTGACTTTAATTCTTGAATCCCATAACCAGCTTCATAGGCTGCAGTAGCTTGTGTAAAAACTACCTCACTTCACACATCCTGCTGAATTTGGGACATGTAGTTCTTTTATTTGATAACCATGATATGCCACCAAAACATTATGCCCTCTAAAAAAGTAAAATACATAGTCAAGAAATTAAAACAAATACCATTTTTAAAAAATCGAAGCTCAACATAAATATGCACAACTTGATCTATCTAAAAATAAAGGAAGGCACATCCTACTCAGAACTTTGAAGGTACGATTGCTCTGTCTCTGGAATTTTTTTGCCTCCAACTGTAAATTCCTGACCTTCTGACATATTCTGAATGTTTCCATACAAAGTTACTGTATTCTTACCATCTCAAACAGATGAAATATTCCAAGAGAAATCTGTTAAGTGAAAAAGCTGATGGATCAAGTCAGTATTTCACAGTAAACAGATCCAGAAATATTCTTCATATTTTGTAGAGTGACATATTGGTCATGTCTTAAATCCTGGAGATATATTTCCTATCAGTATTACCAGTGGATTAACACTATAGCACTGCAGCAGCACAGTGAAGATGTACTATTCTAAAATAAGTACAGGTAGCTCCAAATCTGCCAGAAAAGAAGGAAATTTATGTCCAGAATACCATATATCTTCCCATCTTAAAAAGTCTTTACTCCTCTTACAGTGGCCTTGGCCATGTAAGAGGGTTTCCAGAAGCAAGCAACACAAAAGGAACAGACTAAGCTGTGTGTGAGAGCTGCAGGAGCTCCACCACTGTCCCCATGCCCTCAGAGGTACACTGGCCTTGCCTGAACTCTGCTGTAGCTGTGGCTGTGTGGGGCACCTCACAAACTTCCTCCTCACTTGCCCTTGCAACTCCACCTCAACCTTTTTTTCCCCTCTATTTTAACTTCACTAGCATTGAGGGAGGACATATGTGTGATAAGCTCTCCAGCCCTTTGAAAACTGAAGGGCTTAGTTAATGGCACAGCGTACACATTCAGCACGGCTGGTCATTCCCACCTCCCTTCACTCTGTCCAGATGGCACAAAGCACAGGATTATGGACCCAACTTTTGTGACAGAAGTCACCCCATCTGCTTCTCTGGTTGTTTCAAAAGGCTTCACAGACAAACTACATTAAACTAAGAAATTACCAGCTCACTGCTTGAATGTAGAGGCAAGCTCGAGTGAAAACAGGGAAAATGCCTAATCTTTCTTGTGCAACACATATGGCACCCTCTGCTAAGAAGTGGTTTTCATCACGTGAGAAGTCATGCGTTTCTGGCATTTGTAGACACCCATGAGATCTTTCCCCCCCCCCCCTATATTTAATCCATCTTTGGAGCAGTTCAGACAATCAGGACAAGTGATATAGCTACTTGTTTATATAGAGTTTTGACAGCTATAACTTCAAAACCTACTGGATCATAGGAAAAATCAAGGGGAAGGTTGTTTAAAATAAAAAGTTGCTGAATGCATATTTCTGTATATTTTCAGGAGTGTACAGTTTCTATAAAAGCATAAATTTTGCATCCTTAGTAAGGACAAAAGGATCATGATTTCTTTTTTTAATAAACCTAACAGATTTTAGGAAAAAATATTTTAAAGTAAAAATAAATACCTACTCTTTTTATATGCTATTATTAGCTATTTGAAGAATTAGAATGTAAATAATATACCTGTTTTGCAGTATTACATTAGCTTTCCGATAAAGGATGTTTTCTTTTGGTTTGAGGAAGATGGAAGTCTTGTACTCCAGACAGATTCTTCTTAGGCTCACTTTAAACGAGAAAGAAGACTGTATGGTCAACAGCAATTCCCAAACTTTCAAGCTAAGTGACATTTTCTTGTCAAAAGAACGCATCAAATGTATTGACATGCTACTACCCTATACTATGAAGGATACTTTGGAAGATCCACTGGGACTGATATTCTGGTAATAAGAATATGCTGCTCATTCAGTGATACTGTATGTAAAACAGCATTTTAATCTTAACTTTAACAGTTAAGTCAAAGTGCTTTAGGTTTCATATCCTAAATAACTCTGTTATCAATACCAAAGGTCATTTTTGTCTCCACTGTCAATTACTTTTGATTGTAATTTTCAATTACGCTGTCAATTGTTCCTCAGTATAAGAAACTAAAACACTTGAAATAGCCTGCTAACAAATATAACAAAGTGTATTTCCTTTATTCAGGTTTTACATTGAAAGCCGATTTTGATTAAAGGATTTAGATTCTTTGTGGAAAGCACCTTGAAATAGGTACATTTTTTTTCCTGTATATTTCTAGGTTTTGGTTCTTTTCTATCTCTTTTTTTTTTCTCCTTTCTTTTTGTGTTTTTTTTGTTTGTGGTTCTTTCTAAGTGGGGTGTTCTTTGTTTGCTGATTTTGTTGTCGTTTTGGCTTTTTTTTAATAGATGCATAGATGCCTTTTGTACCTTGCTTTCCTTAACAGGTTATGACATCAGACACAAACCCAAAGAAGAAAATATTACCTCCTATAATAATTCACAACGGAAAACATATTTGATGTGATACAAGAGAAATAGCTCTTGCTAAAAAGCTTCTGAGTTGTTTTTTGTAATTTTTACTATAATTTATGTGTTTCTTCCAGGCAAAGAAGGACATACAATAGTCTGTAACATAATTTTTTCCATAGTACAGTAAATAAAATCATTTACACAGAAGGCATTCAAGAAAAATCTCACATCAGGATGCTCTCAGCTCTCATCTGAGCTGAATGCCTGAAAAGCAACCTTGCAACTTTTGAAATGCTATTTTCCTAGAGTAATACAGTTTTTCAGATTAAATATTAAGGATTTGATGAATGATGACAAACCTTGAACTGATAAACAAATCAATTCCTCTTAGTCACTACTTTTCCTTAAAACAAAAAAAAAAGAAATACAAACTTGAGAACTAGACACTAATACTTTCATTCAAAACTGTACAGAAATTTCTGGGTAATCTGAAAATATCAGCTATATAATTACAGATTGAGAGAGTAATTAGTTAGTAGCTTTTCTTTTTGAGAAAGATCAGGTTTTTATTCATGGCTGCCAACTATGGACAATACTACAAAAAACAACGTAGAGATGCTGACCACCAATACTCAATGTAGAGTACGCTGTCATCTTTACATAAGAAATAAACACATTGTGAGCTATTTTTTTATTGGTAGTTCTTTCACTGTATTTCTTTTTTGTGACACAAAACAACCATACAAAATGAATGTGGAAGAGTTGGAAACAAAGGTTTCACAGAGGACTTAGGAACTTCCAGGTTCCTAAGTATTCACTGCAGCTATGGAAACAATCCCTCTCTTTATTATAATATGGCTGTCCAGATCTGACATTTGCCTGACCACATATATCATCATATCTATCCTGTGTAATGACCCAGAACTTGAAAAGGATTAGGTAATATTTTTCAAAATCAGTGCTAAGTAATATTTTCAAGATCATACAGTTTCAGTATACAAAGAAGCTGCATTTCCTAGAAAAATCCAACAAGTAGGAAATGCACCATCTCAATTTCTTAGCAATACTATCACTGTGAATGTGTCTCACTCTGCTCCTCCTACCCTTTCACATAGTCCAGCTTTTTCTAGCAATTCTTTATTCAATGGAGAAGCACCATATTTTCTGCTCAGATATTCAAAATTCCCATGACAATCTGCCTGGGTGTCTAGGATGCCTCTGAGACGGGTCATGCCCCACAGCAGACACATCCCACAGAACCTTACCTGTACCAGCAGGCCAGTGAGTACTGAAGGGACAACTGTTAGAGAGTGATCAGTCTGCAAGCCTACTACATAAAGAAACTTCTCTTGAAAAATTGTTGGGCCCAGTCTTCATTGATAAACATGATGTAAATTTAAAGCTAAATTTAAGTGTGGCACTTAGGTTGAAAACTATAGCTTTGATAGCTTTAAGGTACTACGACAAAAATCCAGTAAAGTCAGTAGCTCTCTCTGACTCCAATATGTTCAGAAGTCTTTTTTCCTTGAAAAAAAATTCCTTGAATGATGGGGTTTGTTTCCTATCTTACTCTGAGCAAGCTGAAATCTTTCACATCCAGCAAAAAATGTATGCATTTTAGAGATGCACTGTTTTCTGGAACATACATATTTCTATTACTGAAATTACTTATTTATGTTTGTTTTAAACAAAATGGATGCTGATAAGATGGTTGCACATGCAATCCTGTAACAACTGTTTTGCCTTTGTTTGATTTTTTGCAGTACCAATTCCCAAATTATGCTGACAAGGTCCAGCGTGAGCTTCTAGATCTTTGTGCACTAAGTGACTCCACTTAGCATAACGTTGTTGGCAGTGGGGACTTTGTTGTTTGTTAACAGCAGATTATTAATTACCAAAATAATTATTTCTTTGAACATAAGTGAAAACAGCACACATGCCACCCAAATAGTTTGTTCTCTCCCAGACCAATTACAAATGGGTGGGTGCAACTTGAACACAGTATTTATTTTACCGCTACTAATAATTCATGCACCGTAAAGCCTGTTTCCCTCAGTTTGTTAGATGGTATAACACACACAACTTCCTAAGAGATGTTTTCCAGCTTTGGTGTTTTTTTTTTCCTTAAGAATCACTTTCAAGGTTTGCACACTTACAGTAGAACTGATGAAAATACGATTGCTTTTCATGACTCCTCTGCTGCTGCTGGGTAGGCACATTAAAAAGACATAGCTGTCTATCTCAATGTACCCATGCCATAGTAAAATGTGTGTTATTTACTGATAAAAACCACATGACAGCAGTTTAAAAACAGGATTTATTCTGTCAGTCAAATTAGGGAGGCAGAATATCCTCTATGCCAAGTGATTACAGTCTGGGTCTAAGTGTGGCAAACTGCCAGATCAATTATAATGGTAGAGAAGAGGAAATATGAAGACAGATTGGCTCAATTCTAAGCAGAAGCATCACTAAAAAAGAAACCCAGGGACACTTTAATGCAACATCCAATTACTTAAAAGTCCATCTTCAGCCTACAGTGCCGTTTTTTGTTTATATGGTTTCGTTCTACATAGAGTATTAAAAGGGAAATCAGCATAGAGGTGGACAAATCAGGTGCAAATAAAAACCACACTAATAGAGCCTGTGCTTTGATACTTCTGAGATGTAAATTTCTGAATGTCAGTTTTTACAACAAAGGTCTAGAAATACCATGGGAAAACAGAAGATATCCAATAACATTTCAGATGTAATCCTGTTAAAATAGTGCTATTTAATCCTTCAATCTGTAATTGATTTCAAGGGGAAAGAAAATGGCTAGATTACTTTTCATACCTAAGTTTCTCCTCTACTATTCACTATTTTATGGATAATTTACCTTTCTCAATATTGCAGGAAAAAGGATAGTAGTAGAGCGAGTATATTAAAGCCACCTAAAAAACTGATCTATGATGTTAGCTCCCTTATCATAAGAGAAAATTACAAAAAGGCAGATAAAAATGTTTTGTCTTTTCTTGCTATTATTTTTATTAATAGTGGAATTCATCCTCTCAGTTGCACATCTTTATTTCAGGTTCCTACAGCTGATGTGGGGAACATGCATGGAGAATGTGAGTTTTCAAGAAAAGACCAAGAATTTAGTATTCTGGAGCACAAATTCATCAGCTTTGTATGGTAAGGTCTGATCAGTCTTTAGATGAAGCCTGAAAGAAATTGATTCTGATAAAAGTTGCTAAGGTTAATGTTCCACAAGTGGTGCAAATTAGTGTCTGATCAGTATTTCATAGCAAAACGACATTGTTTTGAATGACACACACCTAAAAACCTGCAGCCCTCACCATCATAAATATTATGGGGCCAAATTAAAAATTAGTATCTAGAAATAGATAAAATACAGTAATATGAAATAATGAAGAAACTTTCAGGATTTCATCGGGGATGATTACATTATGTTGTTTTTACATGAAACTACTAGATCTCTATTTTAAAAACCTTTGGAATGCATTAAAATTCAGAGAAATGCAGAAATGTGAAACCATGAAGTTCAAGATATTTGCACCAAAGCAAAAGGAAAATTAGAATTAGAATTTGAGGCCTGCTGCATGAGGACTATGAAAAAGATGCACAGTATATTAGGTCTTAGAGATATTTTTGCTAGACTTTGAGGAAGGTTTATGAAAAAAAAGGAATGAAACAAGTGTTTTCCTGAGACTCAAAAACTGTAAAAAGGCAAAAAAAAAAAGATAATAGTATGAGACCCTTAATGTTTTTTGAATCATTAGGAAGAATTCTTCATCTTTAACAGAACAGAGATTTAAAATGAGCAATAGTGCTAGAAGAATTTGAAAATAAGCACAGAAGAATCTAATGCTAAGCACTGTCAGTTTGCAGTTCATTTGCCATTTTTAATACACTATTATGAAAATGTATTTATAGTCCATAAATCTATCTTATGAATACAAAGTATTCAAAAGAAAACTACAATTTTATACAATATATAAAACTGCTTAACTGATGGCTTTAACTCAGGAATCATCCTACTCCACAGTACTCTTTGTTAGGGGTCCATTTAGTATAACATAAGAAACTGGAGGCAAAAATACCATTCAGTTAACTGCAGCTCTGAGTAACTGTTCCGTTTCAATCCAGCCTGTCAATGTACGGAAATTATATTTCCATCTTCAATGAGTAAGCTGGTGAATACAACTCCCTCTATTTCCACTTTATAAATGTAGTACATGAAACAAAGATCAGTGCTGGAATGCTGTCATTTTTTCTGGTGTCATTCTTTTCAAAAGCATACTGGAAAAAGATGAAGAGAATGAGCTTTGTGAATGACTAAAAATAAGAAATAAACTCCATAATAATTAGACAACAAAATTGCAATCTGTGATATTTTGTTTTGGTTTTTTTAACCATGAAGAGGTTGAAATTGATGCAACTGCCAATAAATGGAGACTAGAATATCATTATATGTATATATTTTCTTTTCTGCTGAGGACAAGTAACTATTGAAATAATTTACCCAGGTACAGAAAGGATACTTTATGATTTGAAGCTCTTTAATGTTGACCAGACATCTCTCTTGAAGAGATTCTATAGTCCAGACAGACGTTCTGGTCGTAAACCAGAAACTAGTAAGCAACATTCTTTGACTTCTGCTCAATAGATCAAACCTGATGATCGTTAATGGTCCTATTCTGGTATAACATAACAGTGTATGCATTTTAAATAGTTCTCCACATTAGCATTTATTCATTCTTTATTCTTTCTAATGTATCTCAGGACCCAGAGTGATGACTCTTCCCTCATGACTTCCTTATCATTATCACTAAGTCATTTCATTTCCCTTTGTCAATAAAAATTCAATATCTATTTCTCACAGAACGCAACTTAAGCTGATCCAGTAATTAAGCTGAGCCAGGCAGAGCAACTTCTAAAACACTCATGCTTAAGAAAGATGTCTCACACTTTAGGCCAATAGCAGAATACGCACGTGCAGAAGAAGCTGAGCATGGCCATCTGCTTTCTAAGGCAAGTGGGAATACACAACAGTCTGAAGCTCTTGACAAGGTCCACAGCTCCTGCTCCTGTGAGCCAGGAGTACTCTCCCATTGATGTTTTATTATTCTTATCACAGAGGAAACCCTAAGTGGCTCTAAAGACAACCACAGAACCTGTATGCACTTTGTTCACAGACTGAAAAAAAACAAACCCTATATTTTCTATGTTAATTGTCTGACTCCCTGGGTTCTGCCTCTACCTAAATCACTTGGAAAGTACAGTGAGAATACTGCAATATACTGCACATATATTCCAGTGGATAAGGAGACCAGCAGAGCCCTTCCTGAACCTATAGATGAGGCACAGCCGAAATACTAAGGATACATAGTTAAGCATTCACACAGGAAATGCTAGTCATGTGCATTTTTTCGCTGCATCTACTTATGTGCCAAATTTAAAGGCTAGATAAGCTACTTAATTATAAGATCGCACGTCATAGTTCAAATATCAGTCAAATTACTCATTACTAATATTGTATTCCTACTTTCCTGAAATTTACTTTATGTGGAACTACAATTTATATGACAGTTTTATGAAGTCTTGTACATTATGGTGAACAGTTCAGTCTTCCATGTTAACAAACACAAAAAAATTATTTGAGAAACAGCATTGGCTTTTAAAGCAAGAACTCAAATTGTACTTAATACAGTAATTCAAACATCTAGACATCTGCTATAACACTACTTTGAATTTCTTTTACAGCGCTAACTTGCTCACTAACTCACTTCAGTCATTCAGTTACCCTTCAAGTGCTGTAATGCAAACCATATCAACAGCTGAAATTAAATGCATTGCTATGGACAGTAGGTAGATTTCTTCTAATTGAAACAATTAATGTCATTGTTAGTAGTAATAACTAAAATACTGAGTGGGGGATATTTGGAGTGATGATGTTTGTCTTCCCAAGTCACTGTTATATGTGATAGCAGGGGCCCTGCTATCCAGCAGGTAGATAAACACCTGACTACCCATAGGAAGCAAAGAATTAATTCCTTGTTTTGCTTTGCTTGTGTACATGGCTTTTGCTTTACCTATTAACTGTCTTTAGCTCAACGCACAACTTCTCTCACTTACAGTCTTCTGATTCTTTCCTCCATCCTAGCACAGAAGAGGAGTCAATGAGCAACTGTGTGGGGATAGCTGCCATCTGGGATTACACCACAACAGTAATATAAATTTTTACCAGTGGATGTTTAACTATGTCACCTGGAAGATCTACAGAAACATGTCATCAGGCTAATTCCTTAGCAGATGAACAAATAAACCAACATTCTTTATAATTACATCCCTTCACTCTGAGCTTTGATTTATTCCAGCTCCAGGAACAGCTGCTCTTCCTTGTGTACTACCTTGTAATTTGGACATTTACATTCTAGTGGCCCTTCTTGAGGCAAAAATGTACCTTCTATTTTACCAGCTGTTTATCAAAAGGATAGTCTACTTTTCAAGCTGTGCAGTGACCCAAAAAGGATTTCACTAAAGGTCCAGTTGTTATAAGAGAGACATGAACTTACTAGTACTGAAAAATGAATACTTGCATAACTGCCAGCATTTGAATGAAGTGAGACATCTGGTCAAGCTGTCCTCAATATACATAGATTCACAGGCCTGCCAGTCATGGTGCTAAACAAGTTATTTGGAGGACTCCCAGAAAATCTTAAGGACACAAACTACACTATAGAAGGCATGTCATTCCAAAGATTACATACTAGGGCACCAAACAATTTACTTGTTAAAAACATGTGAACAATTTCCAGGTAATACAGGTTGAATAGTTTCAAGTTATTCTGAAGTAATATTACTACAAAGCCAAATCTCAGGGATTCATTTAGAAAAACTTATAAGTATCATGAGTGCATGCTATGTGCATTATTCTAGTTAATGATATTTAACTCCCTTCCTTTAGTGCCAAAATTAGTCTTCTTGCTATCATTCAGAATAAAATATGATACTTATTTCCTTTGAAAAAAAGTATTTCTAAGAAACAAAAATAGCTTCTTGAACAGACAAAAGTAAATTGTCAATGGTATCATCTCCTCTTGTTTTCTCCATAAAGGTGTGTTTGGGTACTATAATAAAGAGAACCATTGAGGGCAGTACAAATATAGCAGATAAGCACAGGAAGAGAACTACTAAAATCAATGGATTTGCATGACTTCATATCAAGTAAGATCATGTTTCAGTGCATGGAATCCTTGTGTACCAGGAAAGCAGAATTTGACTTTCTGCATTCTTTGAAAAGTCTGAAGGGAGAAGCGCGAAGGACTGTATAAGGAACCTCAATACATTACTTAGTGTCTTTTTCACATGACATCATTCAGTATTTGAAACGACTCATGGTTCAATTACTTCACTCTTAGTAGATTACTTCCCATCTACCAACCTAGATGTAGTAAAAGAGCATCCTTTTTTTGAATTCCATCTGCAGTAATTGAACTAATTCGTCAGTCTAAACAAAGCCAATAGCTTTGTCCTCCAATCTCCTTCCACTCAAGCCCACCAAACATGCTATGCTCAATAAATGAACATAGCTCAGTGATCATGGAACTCTGAACATATTTCTTTTTCTTACTGTATAATTGAAGTTTGACAAGTTTTGTTTTCTACTTCTTTGTGTGTGTGTGTTTTGTTTTACTTTACATCCTCTATATCATTTGCAGTTACAAATGACTAAGAGGAAAGTCTAGACTTCACAAAGCACAAACTTCCTTGCCAGCTTCAACAAGTATTTTAAAGATTGATATGCTGGTTCAGCAACGCCTCGTCACTCAAAATAACTCTATTTCTTGTCTCCCTCTCTACAGGGAAGCCATTCTTCAGCATTATCCCTCACTGCATGTGTCAAGATCTATGAACACTGTGAAAAAAATCCATTTTTAAGCTAAAACGTATATTCATTATGTAAACAATCTTAAATTAGGAAAGGAAACCAAAAGAACCTCAAAACACTACAGTTTCAAAACTATACTACCTGACTGAGTGGGGAGCAGCTCTGTTCATAGATTTAAGGAGAAGGGTTTTCACCTTCCTCTATTTTACACATTGATCATCTCTCCATTCTGGAGTTTTAGGTAACCAGCTTGTTCTCCTTTGTGTGAATTGGGCTACGTTCTTCTAGATTTGCCTTCTCCCTTAACTTGCTAAAAGAAAGTGTTTCTTTCCTGCACATGGAGGTCTGTTTTTCCAGTTGCATCCACAAGTGGTTGAAAAGTAAAGCGAAACAAAGAAGCCTCCATAAGTCCAGCAGAATGGAGCTGCTGATTATTGTATACAGAGAAAGCTGTTTAAATTTTCTGAACTTCAACAGTTCACACAAATTTTTACATACTAAATGTAAATTTTTACAAGAGGAGATGACACAAAGATGTTTTACTACTGCTCTATGATAAGCTGATTTAGGTATTTTGTACAATGTTCCAGAACAGAAATGGGGGTTTAGTTCATTTCTGAGATCAACTGAATAAAACAATTTTTATTCTTTCTTCCACCTAGTACCTTTTGAGTTCATTGATTTTCAAACTAATTCCAAAAGAGGAATAGAACTACCAAAACTTATAATTCCTAAAGTTTAGGGAAACCTCGGAGATGTATAGATCAGAAGACATTAAATCATTACTTTCTGAGGATAAAAATCAAACAGAAGGTGGATATTATGCATTCCACTGGGTAGAAGCCTACTTGTACAAGCAGTCTGTGAAAACTACCATGACAAATTATGACAAGAGATACCACAACTGAGGTAGAAATTAGCAATATCTTTCTTCTGAATCTCAAGACTGTTGCCATAGATTTGTTATATCACAGAAAAAACCTAAACCAAACAAACACTCCAAAATCCAAACCACATAAAAGAACTAGGAAAGAGAAGACCTTAACTAAGTAATCTGAGAGCAAGTTCCATGGGGTGGGCTGTGGTTGCATCTGAACTTCAACTATCAACTAACATTGCTACAGCTCCTTCTCCTTTCCCTTTCCCTGACCTCATTCCCATTCATTCCTAGACGACCTCTTCAAGAAGGCGTACACAATTATCTACCACACAAGACTAGATCAAAAGCTTCTTAAATTATCACATAGTTATGACTGAGAATGCAAGTGTATTTTGGTTCAAGTTGGGCAGGTTAACTGCAGAGTCACTGGAAGTGGGTTAAGGTCTACATTGCAACTTCAGTTAACATACAGTAAATAACATCCCTTGGCTCCAGCCACAGACAATTTTTATTTATTTTTTTATGTAGCTCCATCCATCAAAGCACTACTTGCTGTGTAACTTTTTTTTTATTTTTTTAAATATATATTTCATTATATGAGCCAGAGAGCAAAATGAAATGAGTTGATAATGGTACATCGGCAATTAATGTAGTAAGTAGGGTGGTTTTGGTGACATTCAAATGTCACCATGACTTTATATGTCCATTTACAAATGTCTTATCATGCAAGTTATAATTTCTGACTATCATTAAAAAGAATACTTTTTAAAATTAGCAAAAGGAATCCCTGTTAAATACAAATACCTAAAGATGTGCTGGATGCCAAATGTTTCTAAACATTTATTACAGAATGACCTGATAGCAGATATAGTTAGAGAGATGAAATTTTAAAGTGGACAAAATTGAGATCCAGTTTCAGTAAGCATTTATACTGCTATTTAATTGGGCTACATTTGACTTGCATGAGGCTCTTGCCTATGTTGACCTGTTTAGCAATGTTTGCCCAGATTTCTATTTTACATATGAATTACAGAAGATTAAACAAACAAAATCTTAAGAATCGCATATCTGTATTATTTAATCACAGTGAAAAGAAGTACTTTAAGTGCTCTGATACACTGCAAATTTAATCCAGCTTCTGAGAAGATAATGACTGCAATAAGCACTGGATCAGGTCATGGATCAGCAATACACGTCAAATACTATCTCCTTCTAACTTGTTCTTAACTACCTACAGTCATGGAGTAGAACCATGCCTTTCAGTAAGCTATTCTACTCCTCAGCTATTAAACATCTACTTTTAATAACTCACCTAAACTTTAAATTCTTAGCTTCGGGCTACTGCTTGACTCCAGAAAAAGCATAATTAACTTTCGAGATTTTTATGTGCTCCACTCTCTCCTAGACTATTTTAATTTAGCTATGTTGGTCCCACATGCATCTTTTTTGAAAAAGCTTTTATAAATTTTGTATGCTTTCTTCGTGTTTTCTTCAGTTTTACTTTATTCTCTCAAAGCTGTGGATACCATTGAATCAATACAACGCAATTATTATGCAGTATGTTATCTGCTTTATATATTCATCTGACTCCTTGTGCTCTTTATTGTCTTTTACCCTTAGTTTTGTAATTATGGAATTTTTTCTGAGGTGAAAGAATTGCACTCTTTTAATCAGAATGGAAACTCCTTGATAGTTCACTCTGAAATGTAAGATCTTTCTCTTTAAAGAATAAAGGCAGCTTTTAAATAGCATAAAGGGACAGTACTACATAGCAGATCACATCAAGTAGACATTACCCTATCCAACTTCAAGAAAGTCTGTTCAAATTACTTTGCATTAAGGAAGTCCATATGGCAAAAGCCACTATATTCTTATTAAGATGTCTGTCATAATGATGCAAAGTATCTCTTTTAAGGGAGCTCACTGTTACTCCAACTGCTAAAAATATTAAAAGGACATATTTTAAAATACTGGCAACAACAAACACTACTTCAATATAAAAAGGTGCTACAAGATTACTGAATATCAAAAATACTAAGAAATGTGGTCTATTATATCAACTATTAGTTTTCTTCAAACTGGTTATTTTAAACCTTCTGTAAGACAATCAATACAAGAAAGAAAGTTATTCAACTTTTCAAAGGTTAGTGACATCTCGTGCAAAATGTTCTCTTATGAGGAGAGACTGTAGGAGCTGGGCCTGCTTGGACTACAAAACAGAAGACTGAGAGGAGATCTCAGCAATACATACAAATATCTCAAAGGTGGATATCAAGAGAATGGTGCCAGGCTATTTTTGGTGGTNTTAAGGGAGCTCACTGTTACTCCAACTGCTAAAAATATTAAAAGGACATATTTTAAAATACTGGCAACAACAAACACTACTTCAATATAAAAAGGTGCTACAAGATTACTGAATATCAAAAATACTAAGAAATGTGGTCTATTATATCAACTATTAGTTTTCTTCAAACTGGTTATTTTAAACCTTCTGTAAGACAATCAATACAAGAAAGAAAGTTATTCAACTTTTCAAAGGTTAGTGACATCTCGTGCAAAATGTTCTCTTATGAGGAGAGACTGTAGGAGCTGGGCCTGCTTGGACTACAAAACAGAAGACTGAGAGGAGATCTCAGCAATACGTACAAATATCTCAAAGGTGGATATCAAGAGAATGGTGCCAGGCTATTTTTGGTGGTGCCCAGTGACAAGACAAGGAGCAATGTCCATTCTGCTTACTGCAAAAATACTGTATGGAAAATTTAAAGATGATGCTTACAAAATCAAATTTCAAAGCATTTGCTGGTCTTGCTGACAGTCTTTCCACTCTTAATTTCTATCTACACTTATTTTGTCCAAATCCAGATAAAAATAAAGTCATTTTCTTTGTTTTAGTGCTTTAAAAAGAAATCTTTTCCAAACAAGCTCTGAGGTTTGATCCTGAAAGTCTACTATTTAAAAAACAAATAGGGACTCTAAGAAAAATTACAGGATTATGCTGAAAACATACACTGAAATGAAAACGCAGGCCACTGGAAGTGCTCTATGATATCTCAAAACTAAAGAAACACTTATTAATTTCAAAAGGTACAATTTTTTAATGCAAAATCAAATGAGGTTAATGCAAATCAATTAAAATCTCTCAGGTTCAAGAATTGTAAGAAGAGATACTAAAGCAAGTCTCCAAGATAAACACATTATCAACCAACAAGGATCACGGAAATCAAATACAATAAAATACAACAAACAAATTGCCAAAGGTGTTGCAAAGTGGGTGTAATAATGAAGAAATTATCATTTCAACACAAGAGAACACCTAATTCCTTATGTCCACATCAACATCTACTACTGTGGGAAGTATATTTTTTAACACTTTTTTTATTCCATCTACACTCTGCACTGAGTTTTTTTACATGAAGGAATAGTAGTTTGGTACTTACATATATTTGGCCTTAAAACACAACTTTTCAGTCCTGTCAGAAGTTTTGTTCACAAAAAAAATTCATATATCCCCTACTGCTTATAAGGAAGAGGTTTTATATAAAAGAATTTTCTACTGTGGGATGAAAGAGATTAGCATGTATTCAGTAAGATAGAGTTACATGCTTCAAATGCTGCCCCTCAAAATGTGCAGTTTTCCCTGCCAAGACTTATTTATATATCTAGCATCTCATATTACTTCTGTGTACAAAGCACATATTAAATAGAAATTTAGGTAGAGATTTTAAAAGCTTTTTGAATTCAAAAGTCAAGTCTGATGTTCAAAGACATGTCACCTAGTTATATAATTAAAAAGGCCAGACTTCCAAAAATATTGAATATATCTGCAGTAGACTTTCCAACACAGTTCTCTGTTGAGATCACAAATTACGCCAAAGCATTCTGCACTTACTAATTAAATGTAGGTTTCCCTGTTTTACTGATGCAGAAGCACAGAGGAATCAGATAAACTACAAAACAGAAGTCAGTATCCTAGCCAAGAAAAGGTCCCAAAGTACCTGACTTTCAATCATTAAGAAATGTTTTTCTCCACACCATGCCCAAACACAAAGGAGAACGGTCTGTTCTTCAACGTTGCTGCAAATGTAACCATCTAAAAATTACTTTGTCTACTTTATTTTCTCATTTCCTAAATCATATAAAAAATGTTATCGGGTTCCATACAATGTAATCTTGGTTTCTTTCTAGTAATAAAATGAAACACTTTTAACTTTTAAATATTTTAAATGTAAATTATGCTTTTAGCTTTCAGGCACTTAAACCTGTTATAAGCACAAATTAAACTTTAATTAAATTACTTTAACAGGAATTTTGAGTGTTCTGCATGCATAGTTTAGGATTATACAATTTTATAACAAGGCTGACGTGATCAGATGGCTGGACTTTAATAGTTACCATCACATTAAGTAGATTTCTAATTACAGTATGAGTTCCAGAGAGAAAACCACAATTAATGAACATATGACCCAAAGTCTTTCAAATTTAGTGAACTGTGCAAAGTCTGACACATAACATGCCAAATGCAAGCGGGACAGAGAATGAGGAGGGTGAAGTGGAGCATGTAAAATTTTATTTAAGCTGTTAATTCAGTGCCAGTATGGGTCAATCATGAGGAAAACAGCTGCAACTGAAGTCAAGAGAAGCTATTCTCGGAATACCTGAGGCATGACACACGATGCTAGACCACTCCAGTGCCTCACCTCATTATCTAGGTCCAGAGGATGGCAAAGTACATGTGAAAACCAAGAAACTCCTGACAAAATTGAATGGCCACAGGGCAGAATAACACCATATAATAGAAAAATTATACAATTGCCTCAAATTCAGTAACATGAGCTCAGATATGGTGAAAGCAGGTGGGCTTCCAATACTCCTCAACTACTGGAAAATTTCATAGTGGCTGACGCTTTTCCTTCTTGAAAAAATTCTAATCAACTTTCTAATATATATCTTTTTTATGCTTGGATCTTAATCTTACCTTTACACAAGTGCTTGTTTTCATACAAATACTTTCGGCCAAGAGTGTTTCAGAAGACAAAGTTCTTAATTTTTTACAAAAATAATATTCTCCTTTCTACTTGCTTTTATTGCTTCTTTTCATCTAGGTCATTTCAGTTTTGAAATGTTCCTGTGCTGGCGTCCCCAAGTAATCATAACAAGCATCTTTCACTTGTGTGTGCAGAACAGTAGAACACACTAGAAAAAAAAATTGCTGAGTTGGTTTTGGTGTGGGGTTTTTTTTTGTTGATGTTGTTCAGTTGATTGTGTTGTCGTTGTTTTGGTTTTGTTTTGTTTGTTTGGGTTTTTTTTCTTAAAGAACCAGGTATTGTACTACAAATAAAACCAGGAAAGTGGATATAAAATAAGTTAATTATACTGTTTCTCACCATAAAAATTAACAAAAAACCAAAACAAACAAACAAACCCCCAAAAAACAACAACAAACAAACAAACAAACAAACAAAAGTTGCTAAGACATCACTAGACCCAACCCTAAAGTATTAGGTTTTGAAAAAGTAAAACTGACGCAATATTTCCTTTAGTAACCTGTAGCTACTTTTCCTTAGGTTTATATTTTCCTTTTGAGATGATACAGGGGAATGATTTCTTTCCTCTTCGGGAGATCAGAACATTTTATCTTCAGTGTCATGAAATTACAAAACACATGCAACATCAAATGTAAAACTTTATGTCTTTGATCTGAGAATCAGAACAGACATACTGACAGTAATACTAATATACACTGCCTTTTCACTTTCTTTTACGTTCAGAGTAGACTTGTGTGGCCAGAGAAAGGCATTTATGGTTTCATGTGCTCCCAATTTTAACCAAGAGATCCAATGCAGATGTAGAGTTTTAAAGAAAACCTGCAGCATATAAGAAACTGGAATGCTACAGAGTTCTCTCTTACTGTGCAGTCTATTCAGAAGAAGGTAGGAAGAGATAAGTATTGGGTGAAAGGAAGAAGTTCACAAAATTCTTCAACGTGATAGCTTAGTAAGATCTTCTAGGGAAATAAATGCACTTCTCTCATTGCAAATAGCTATGCAGTGCTACTTGCATAGATCAATCATACAAATTTTTTTCTGGAACATTAGTGGTAGAACTGTTAAGGATTTATTAAACTTCATTTAAAAATCACGTATATGTTAGAGGAAAATTATTCTTTTCACCTACTGTGTCCTACTTTGAATAAACTGCTCTTCTAAAAAATATTTTGAGTTAATAGAGAGTATTATATATAACAGCAAGAATCAGAGCAGCATCAGGTGCACTCCTTTGCACTAGATTTGGTATTATGGAACGGGAGGAGGCAATGCTGCAAGTCAAACAATATGTTATTAGGTCTCTTTAAATTTATTACGTCTAAATGAAAAACCTACTAGCACCTGTTGACAGCTGCAGTCCTAAGACCTGAACAGTTTTATCACTTACATGGAACTTTTTATTTCTTACAGAAATATCCAAGGTTACTTGCTCTCTTGTAATAAAATTGTAAGCCATATGAACTGTAAAATCAATTTTGGTATATTCATAAGCTGCGAATCCTGTCCAGGAGGCCAGCTGCCAATATAGGAAAAATCAATGATATTTCCAAGTAGCATCAAGTGCATGTTGTTTGTTAATAAACCTGTGAAGACAGAATTTTCACTTAACATATGTAAATCCAAAACAGTCTAGAAGCTTATAAATATCTACTCCATATAGTGAACATGCATTAAAAATATTTTGCGTTTATCACATTGATTTCTTTTAATATTGACAAATGTTATGCTGCTGTCCTGGTAGCCTGTAAATTGGTTTAATTTCACAGTCAGGTGGGCTGAGTCCTGGTGTTGCAATTCCTCAGCAGTTCCCTGTAGTGGCAGCAGCAGTACTTGCTTTTTACAATACAGCAGCAGCTGCAAACTCTGATCTAGCAATATGCAAAAGGAACTGGACAGCTATTCCTGAACTTCTTCAACAAGTTTTTTGTATCTCCTCCAGACCAAAGGTAGCAGACCACAGGTAAGGACTTTGTGAGCTTATTCAACAAGCCATCAGCTTGCTAGTGACTCTGCTGACTTGAGAAAATGAATAAACATTGCCAATAAAATAGTTTTTTAACACTTTGTTATAGGCTATATCTCCCTTTCTTCTCCATCTCAACATTTATAATTGGGAATCATCCTTTTTATCCAGGTGAGTTATAAGTTACAGAAGTAAGACTGTAATAGCCACCGTACTGCCATATAAAGGTCACAGAATACTGATCTGGAAGCTGGAAGGGACCCACAAGAATCATCAAGTCCAACTCTTTAGTGAACGGCCCTCATAGGGATCAAATGCACAGCCTTGGCATTGTCAACACTATGCACTGACCAGTGGAGGTAATAGTTTGGGCTGCTACACGTCTGTAAAAAGAGTCCAAATCAACTGCCATGAAAGCTCAATTAATTTAACCATATAATAAATTAGACTGGAAGAGACCCCTGGAAGTCATCCAGTCCAACCTCATGTACATCTATATGGTCTTTCCAGGAGATATCTTTGCCACTTGGGTACTTGTTAGACATGGAGAGAGGGAATACAAATCTTCCTCCCAGAAAAGCTGAAAGACCCAGTGGGCTTCAGAAAACAGCTGACAACACTGTGTTACATGGCAGGTGAAAAGTCACAAAGATACTGTTGTCTTGACTACCTACCCTATTTAATGTTAACTTCCCTTAAAATCTTCCAGAGGTAACGTGAATCAGGCACAGAGGTGTCCAGTAATTTTCATTTAGGTGAGTAATTTCTCACCACTCATACATTGCCCTACTTTAAATCACTATTCCAGTCTTATGTTATTCTGTCTTCATTAAATATTCATGTCTAAATTTGACTTTAATTTCATCTCCATTGTTCACTGTCACTCACCAAGATCGTCATCAAGCAACTGGCAAAGATTCAAATGGATCAACAATGCAACATTAATGTCCATGAAAATACACTAAAGTATTTTTCATTGTACTTCCAAGCTAATGACCTTGCAAGGCACTTTTTAAACCTCATTTCCAATAGTTCTTATTATTCTTATCTCCGTAGTTATATTTTCATTCCACCATACCACCACTCTTTTAGCCTCTCTTCTAAACATCATTAAAATCCAGACACAAACTTAATTAGGTGACACCTCCCTCCAAAAAGAGAAATTGGGTTTTTTAGGATCAAAAATAGCAGGGTGAGGGTTTTGCACTCAGAAACAGTTCCCTTTGTAGAAAGGACTTATGGAATAATAAAATAATTTCCTTAACAGAAGCAAACAGAAGTTTCTAAAAGTCTGAAAAAGTACAAGTATTTCCTACATATAAGTTCTAAAGTTCAAGTGTTAGCAAAAGGCCTACCAGAACTGATATTCATGCTTTGAAGCACTAATATAATTTGTATCGATTCAGTCAATAAAATCCATTAATGAAATGGAAGGTTCACATGACTAATTAAATCAAGAGAAGCAGTAATATTAATCCAGACTTGCATCAGTATCTAGAAGCCAGCATCATCATCCAAGCCCAGACAGAAGTAGCCAACAAAATGGGGTTTTTGCCAGCACTACGCCTTTATGATTTAAACTACAATTATCTTTGCTTCCCCTTTGTGTGCTTTTTCACTATTATAGCTAGGTGAACTGAAAATCTAAAGCACAATAGCTTCCCATCAATTAATACTTGTAACAATAAACTTGTTTTCAGTGTACCTCGCCTTGAAAGTAACTACTGAAGTGAGATAATTTTATTTGTGGCAATGTGCATTTTGTTTTTTGTGATGTTTGCACAGAGGCTGGTGTGGGACTAGCAAAAATTGGCACTTACATACTACTTCAATCACCAACGAAAGCCAGGACTTTCCAACAGGAATCAAAAGTATGAATTAATAAACAATAAATGTACTCACAGATGCTCACAGAAAACAACTGCTTGCTTCAGAGACTACTATCAAACAGCACCTTATTATTAAATTTCACACGCAAGGTATGTAAAAAACAGTTCTTGTTTGCAAACAAATGTAATGACCCTACATTTCCAGATATACGCTCTATATCAAAAAAACCTGCATTAGCCTTTAAGATTAAGTAGGAGGAAAATTATTTTGATATTTTAAAAATCTAATATTCCCAAAGTGGAAAGAGCAAACACGTTGTCACTGGAGGTTATGAAACTTAGGTTCTGGTAGCTATGAAAAAATGCATAGCAACTTGTGAGAATAAAATTTCCAGGATTACTGTTCTGGCAAAATTCCAAAGATATAATTGTTTTCTTGCTACTTGAAAATCCCTCAGGGTTTATCTTGGATTATTTAGTTTCAAATTCTGCACAATTCAAATGTTTACTATATTCCAGTATCACTTCCAAAAAGAAAGTACTTACAAACTTTACTTTCTGTTCTAATTTTACAAAGTGTCCTGCAATTAATGAAAATATGGAGTAGTAATACTTTTTGTGCTACAAACAATGCATGTAATTACTTAGTTTGTATGCACCATACCTAGCTATATTGAAACATATCTCAGTAATTATGTCAGTTTCCAAATTCTTCAATTTCTACAAGCTTTGTGGTTTCTCGAAATTGAAATAAATCACTGAACCCTGCATCAGAAAAGTTCATATATTTCTGTCCTGTCTCTCTGCCTTAGCGAATCCTCATTAAAGGTAGGGAAGGTAGTGAAATCACAGCCATCACTGACTGTGGCAAAATTCCCACTCATTTCATGGAGACTGAGTTTTTGCTTACAGGTAAGATGTTTTCCAGGACTGAAAAAAAAGCTGGATTATGTGGAAAAAATTATCTTAGAAAGTGGAAAATCTGATAAAATAAAATATCATAGCAACAACCTCAACCCAGTCTGGAAGCTATCTGCAGGAAAGCAGAAGAGCCTGAAGTGTGAAGGTCAGTACAACCAGTACAATACTGTCTACTCATGCTGGCAGAATGCTGATGTAGTATCAGATACAAGATCCAATTCATTTTGGGTGGTGGACAAATGCAGGTGTCTGCATGGCACTTTAAGCATCACCACTATTCATTTTTAAAATGCTTTAAATTTTGCTAGGAAGATGTCATAATATATAGCAAAGATACAGAGATTGTAATGAACTGTCCTGACCAGATATATGTCTACTGTATTTGCTGAATCTGAAAGAAATTTGTTTGTTTGTACGCAGAGACATAGCATTTCAAAAACTTGGGAAACTTTGGATAAGGGAGTGAACTACGAGTCCCTGAATTCTCATGTCAGCTAACTTATTCATGATGTGAGATGAAGTTCAGGCAGCATCTGAAGGCTGCAGTACGGATGCACTCTGTACCACTGGGACATGTTTACTCAGCTTGTGAGAAGTGTAATTCCCTTGAGTTTTGCTCAAAAATGCCCTTGTGTTTCAAGCAAGTATGATGATGTGACAAAGTAATGAAGATGGTGATGGCTTAGGTAGAACGGAGTGCCTTCAGTCCACTTAGCTATGGCCTATGGGATAGGATAAGCTTCTTATGTTTTGACCGGAGAGCAAAATATTTTTTTTCTTTCTTCTAGCATATTTTAACTGGAAAGCTAAAACTCCATTTCTGATTCACAAAAATTCTCAGACACTGTGTTAAATACATTCCAACTCAAAACACTAACATTTATTCTCTCAGGTACCTCTTGTAATCCATATTAGTTGAATAAAAGCCTTCCAAGTTGAACAGCTGAGTCTACATTCATAGCTTTTTCTTCCCCTCCCAGTGCCCTACATGACCAAGCTAGCATGAAGTACAGAATATCGATTAGAAGTGTACTATAGATTCCTTGCGCTGCAAGTTAAATTACCGTATACTGTATATTTTTAATTTCCCACATATAACAATAAACATGATTGATTCTTCAATTTCAGAGCATCGTTTTGGCAATTAAGAAAATAAATACTCTTTCCATGTACAACTCGCTTTTTTTTCTAAATAAATGTCTGCAGTGTATTAGCTCATGTGTGACAGAAAAATAACTACCTACCCCTCTCCCTGTAGGCCTCATTCCATTTTCCATTTCTTTTTTTTTAAATTTATTTAGGACCTGCCATTCATTTTCACACCTAACAGTAAAAACCTCTGGACGTGGTTGTTGTGAAGAGGATTATCTTTCAGATCAATGCTGAAATTGATTCCAAACCATGCTATTTATCAGCCTGAAGCTAAAGCACTAGGAGTCAGGAAATATTTCCTCTCCTTCAAATCCGTTCTTATTCTGCTGTTGGAAAATCATGATGCTACGGTTTTCATTAATACACACTACTTCTTTGTGCATGTGGAATATTAATGTCAAATAGACTGTGAGGTTAGTTGCATTATCAAATGCGGTTCAGAAAGAAACAGATTAAGGAAACAACAGCTGCGATTAAGTTTTACACCACTGCTGAACAGTTGCTGATGTCATAGTAAGGCTGTATTCTTAGTTAGCATCTGACATTAATGACTCTCTTTTCTATGTCACATAAAATACACTGTAGACTTTTATTAGTATCATATAATGATACAAGAAATATACATTAAATGTCTCTTTACAAAGCCACACTTACATACTTGCTTTTTGCTGCTGAAAAAGAAAAAAATAAAAAGGCCTGCTACATTTCATGCTACACAAACTACAGAAAATTAAAACTAAGAGACTCACTAAACTATATAGGCATAATACAGCAGTCATGCAGATACACAAGGTCACATTTGTTAAACCTTATCCTGCTTCTCTGATTAACAATCTTTGTGATGAACAATTAGGGACAATCTGATGAATGGTGAAAGTTAATGAGAGTCTTTCAATTTATTTCAGGGACTATATTAAGCCTTTATTTGTTTGAGACTGTGGTGACACTGTTAGCTCATTATGACATTACTTATATTGTCATTTAATACTGTCTGAAAGGATGGGACAAAGCCTGTGGTGAAGCTTAAACTAACGTAGTACATAAGCTTCAAATAAATAAAAATTATAGTGCAATTTACAATATGAAAAGGCACACAAAGTGTACAGAAATTTAAAGTAATGTCAAATAAAATTAATATATGTGAATATAATGATGATAATAAGTAGTTAGCTCAAGCAACACTGGTTTCTTCTCACTTTGTTCCTTTTATAAGAGAAATCCTGCAGTTTGTGACTAAGAATTTAGAGTTTCAATGACTTGCCAAGTGCCTCAATGACAGAAGAGGGATGTTTTGAATTCCCACTACAGATGCAAGCTGAAAACATTCAATTAAGAAAATATTACTATTAAATAAATTTGGCTAAGTTTGAAGTGTGTAATAAATTCATATTTTTCAACTTCAGACAGTAAATTTAATATCCACTGCTAAAGACCCCAGACATATATATAGGAATCCTTCTGAAAGCAATGACCTTACTCGAAGTTTATTTAAATAATGAAAGCAAACAATAGCTAATTTTGATCATTCAAAATATAATATTTAACATTTTTGTGGCAGATTTAAGCCCTGAGCTTATCTCCTAATTAGTTTTTAGGATATATGTAAGTTATTTTCACCAATTGTAGCATGATTATAGCTGTGGTTTGTAACAAAAGATAGACATACATCATTCTTAGAAAGGGTAACTGGTAGAATGAATCCCCTACCTTCTTGTTTGAACTTCAACACTAATTAGAAGATGGAACTTTTAAGATGTGCCCCTAATGAAGCAAGATGACCACTGCTTTCCTCCTCTGATGCTAGAAGTAAACCTTGTGGCTTATGTCACTGCTGTGCTCTCTTCCTAATTTTATAAAAACTGACATGTCTAAAAAACAAAATAATGACCTGTAAGGACACAAATATATCAAGTGCACATATTATTTACAACCTATTATCAAGATTCATATTGAGCTTGGAAAAGCAGTAAACAGTACATAATAAAGAAATTTGAAATATTTAGTGATCAAACCACTGCATGGGTACACCAAGGGAATACGAAATCTCTTACTATTAGCCAACCCAGTAAATTTTTCAGGATGATCACATTTTTC
This sequence comes from Rhabdornis inornatus, assembly GCA_013397075.1. Taxonomy (NCBI): domain Eukaryota; kingdom Metazoa; phylum Chordata; class Aves; order Passeriformes; family Rhabdornithidae; genus Rhabdornis; species Rhabdornis inornatus. Next base: position 153,904 of record VWZS01005382.1, on the reverse strand, counting down.
TTTATATTATAATTATTTTTATTTATTTTTTTAATTTAAATTGCTCTAAGCTTCCAAACAAAACATGCAGAAAAATAAATCTGTAAAAACAAGCCCTTCAGCTCTGGACTTTCCACCTTCAATTTCAGCTTTTTGCATGTACTATTGATCCCAAAACAGAAATAAAAAGAAGCCATACTTTTTAAAAATTGTATTCTTCTAGAACTATATGCAGCAAATGCAGCCTGGTGCATTTACTCATATGTAGAACAGTAAAGCACTCAGAAAGATGGAAGTTTGTAATTTTTTATGATCAGTGTTGAATGCACAAGACGCTTATTTTAAGTATGATCAGTACAACCCAAAATTCCTACCAATGCTTGTGTTATTCATTAATTGTTTTGACTTTTTCATAGAGAAATGGAAAAAGCAATGTTTTCAGAGCTCACAGAAATTCATCCATATCAATTAAAAGAAAATCATATTTAAAGGGCTTTTGTTTCCAGTAGAAGTGAATAATTATACACCGTGTCTCCTAACAGGAAGTAAACTGAACTAAAATAAGTCTTATCACACATATACAGAGAATGATTGGAAATTCATACTGAGAACTGTAGCATTTCCTTTCTAAGACAATACTTTTAAAAGCAGCTTACAGCAGTTCATCAAACCACTAAAAATACTCTTACTTATGTTAAAAATACAAAATGAGTAGTTTGTACAGATGGGTTTGCTTCAGAAACTGCTTTTTAAGTATCTTGACTATGTCTTGAGCATATTAGTAAAGAGCTATCACTAAACCATGCTTGTTAGTGGGAAAATGTTGAACAAAATGGCATTATTATTATTATACAGTAGATTCTTAACAACAAAATCTCTTAGGAAATTATTCTACTGATTTACACACCTGTGACTAGAGCATGAGACTTTTACTTTTGGAATAATATGCTACTATTGGTTAGTTTTTATCCCATTAAGCAATTACTTCCCACTGTAATTCTTGACTCATTGGCCTGTCTACTTATTTCTAATGCAGATATAAAGAAACATTACCCAGATAAATGTGATCTTAACAGCTACATATCACATTTAATAAAATCCCATTAGCCAAGGAAAATGCATCAGTTAAGAAATTATCACAGACCCACAATGTCTCAGTAACTTTATAGCTTAATTTGAGTTAGGGTCAAGTCCCTTACTCCAACTTTCAGGGAATAGCTAAAGGCTGAAACCGACTCCTTTTAATTAAATGCTGAACAAAAAATTGTCCTTGGTATTCAGAGATATTTGCTATATCTGTATCGACAAGGAGACATATTTCCAAATTATGATGCAACACACTGCTCAAGACCCTGGACTTACGGTATTTGGGTTTTACACTTTGCCACAGTCCTGCTTTGTGATCTCTGAGCAATGTTTCACCATTTATATTGAAAGCCCTGATCCCACTAGATGTTGTAACAGAGTATCACCATATCTAACTTGAAGGCACCTGATCTCAACACGGAATTTATAACCAATGCAAACATGCAAATGACCTATATAAGGAAAGCCTATAGGGTCTGAAAACAGGATTCACAACCAGGCTGCAATGCATAAATTCATCTGGCCTAGACACTGAGAGATACTGTCCTTGTGTAATTCCATGCAGATGCAAGAGCTACCAGTGAATAAAAAGTTTCCAGCCTTGAAAGCAAACAAAACTGTGTCAGCATATCAATCCACCAGAACTGAGTAGTTCTGCAAAGTGCATGGTTAATTAGCCTAAGCACTGAGATGAGCTACTGAAGACATGCAATTTTCAGAATATGAGCTAATACTACACACTCAGTGCTGCACTGCTGCACTGGAGCAAGTGGAGTATCTTTACACAGTGCTGCACTGCATGACATTGGCAGGTTTAGCAAGAGGAGGAGAGGGTGTCCTTCAGTGTTTAGGTTTCTACAACAGACCAGTAGATAAATGACTGAAAGATATTTGGCTTGTTACCTTATTTTTATTTAAAAAACTGAAAAGGTATCCCTCTAGGCATAGACAACCAGCTTAGTCTGCTTTGCAGATGACTATGAAAGACTTGCACAATTAATACCTTGGACTACTGATGAAAGTTCTAGGATACTATGATTAAATCTCCATTCACCTGAATTAATTTTAATTTATGTTTCCCATATCCCACAGTTCCTTAATCCCATTATGCTTGTTTCCTTAACCACCAAGCAAAACATTCATGCCATTCTTAGTCTGTTTACCACAGGTGCACCCTTGTGAGTGAAGAGATAAAAGTCTACAGAGACATGGAAAAAGGCATTGTCATTAGGCATCTCAGTGAATGAGGTCACATGCCTGAAAACGCAGGAGAATGGAGGCCAGCATTATTGTACAGCTGTGTTTTAACGTTTATCAGTCTTTACATAAAATACACAACTGGCACCTAGAACAGGAAACGGAAGTCAGGGTTATCACTTTATGAAGAAAACTAAAGCTGGGTGTCTCACAAAGGCAAAGCTGATCACACTGCTTCCAGCCCCACAAATCTGCTATTTCTGGTTGTGCTGTGTTGTTTCTTCTTCAAGAGAAGGGAGGCAAAATGAGTCTCTGCCATGACAATCTCATGTCTACACCAGTGGCCAAGAAGTGGCCAATCTGCTAAAAGGTTAGAGTTTCCACCACTACAGGCTGAAGCATGTTTACAACCATGGTTATTGATTAAATGCTGTAACCTCCATGTTACAATATAAATGGTGGACAGAACAATTACTGAGACTGACATGCTGGAATCTGATATGTTACCATATGCATTAGGCATGGTATAAGGATTTCTGCTGTTCTAGAATGGAATATCTGGTTTATGAACTATAAAAAAGGTTTAGGCATGACATAGAGGCATATAGAAATGACTCTGCAGCATTCCTAGATGGTGAGTACTTTGAGTAGGTTCAATTGCAGATGTGTAAACATGTAAACAATTTAACTGTCAGAAAACAAGATACTACTCCACATTTGATGGATTACATACTTAGATTTGACATACGAGTTTGTCCTTTATCCCAGAACAGGATTTAATATCATGGCTACTTATGGGTGGTATTTTTTGAATTTTCTATGACAGTTATTAGATAGATACATAGAGAAATAGAGATGTTGGAAGCACAGTGCTATTAAGAGCAGATGATGCTCAGCCCTGCTCCTCTTACTTTCCTGTGGCAAACTCTTCATAGCAAAATCTCCTCTTCTGCCTGTGTTCAAGACTGCTGATTCTGCTCCAGTTCCCTGGAAACAAAGCCCCTTCATTAAATGCTGCCCTCTTGCTTATCCTGCTGTATTCCTAAAATGTCTTACATCTTTTTATGAACACAAAAATACAGCGTCCTTTATAAATCAGAAAAAATAAGTAACCTGTAAATATATTCTTGTTTAGCCAATCAAAGTACAAACCTGCCCTCACCATGATGAAAAAAGCCTTGCCTTTAGACACTGAGCATTTTGTGCTGTTTTCATTTTCTTCCTCAATCTCCCCATTAGTTCTTTGGCACGTTTTTCTTTTTTAATTTTTTTTTTTTAATTTACTGGTCTTTTTTCATGCCATTACTTTTCTTTAGAACACTTTCTTAGGTCTTAAATAAGTGCCATCTTTTCATATACTTCTCATACACTTCTGGATATCTTAAAAATTTATTTTTTGGTATCTGTCAGATTGCCTTTTTAAAATGGTTATCCATACATACATCTATGAAGACCAAGCCTTCATTCAGCCTATGATAGGCAATCCAGTGAAAAAAGTCAAACTTACACTTTAATGCTGAACTTACACTTAATGCTGAAAGAAGTTACATTAAACTTGTTTCTTTCTCAAATCAACTGTCTCAGCATAGTGCTGATCACACCAAAAATTATCCAAGTATAATTCACTGCACTAAACCACTTTCCTTAGTGCAGATGCTGCTTCTTTTCTCAATGACCAAAACAAAGTAAAAAGATTAATTTCCCCAGTGCATTACTATACCTATTTAGTTGTATCTTTCAGTTGTTTTCAGTGGGGTTACACTAGAGTAAAAATGAAGCAATGCAGTGCTTAATCAACCCTAATATATGCCCCTGATAGCTTTATGTTTTATTCCGGGCCATTAAGAGGCTATCTGCTATGACAGTGCAAGAAGATCATTATGTCTTAATGAGGTGATTAAAACCAAAAAATATTCAGTTGTTGCAAAATATTAGAATGGACTCCAATAAACCCCACCAATACCTAATGTACTAATTTAATACTTTATCTGTTGCTACCTATAAAGTCTTCAAACTTCAATTATGTATTTGTAAATTATCTGTGATATAAATATTCTTTGTGTAAAAGTACTCACTGATACTTCCAAATGTAGGAACTAATTTTAGAATTAATTACAGGTGTTGTTCCGAAATTATTTTTATGGTGCAATGCTATGCATTTATGTTATTAATCTGTGTTTCCCAATGTACAGCATTACAGGAAGCACTATAAATAACTGTTATGCTCAAATTTGAACTTTGTACAAGTTTATATCTAGTAACAGATATACTAGACATCTCAAAAACATTTCAAAACCTATGCTTACAGTGACACAGATTTTGATAGTATTAACCTGAAAGACCACATATCCAAATTCACTCAGGTACCTACCTGATTTGAGCAGATAACTAATAATATTTCCATGACAACCTGTTTTCCTGCCCCCCTAAAATTTGATAGAATTGCATTAATTCTGTTACATTCAATTTTGCCAACCCAAGGACTTCTGTGGTGTTAATTTCAGTGTCCCTAATATCTTCCTCAAGAAGACACATGACAAACAAGACCTAAATTAATTAAATTACTTCATATGTGGTGCCATTTAACTTTATTTAAAGGTTTATTTATTCTGCAAGCATATTAAAAAATTTAAACTAAAATGTAACACTTCTTAAATTCAGACACCACACTCAGCAATATATAACAAAGAAAAGATAAAAATAAGTTTGTGGCAGAAAGAAACCAACTGAAGGTACTTTCGGACTATTTGTAAAGTAACTAACATAATTTTGCACATTGAAACAGTGTGTGTACATGTAGGTGTACATATATAACTCTATATGCACATATGCTTCATCAATCATTCTGCTTACTCTCAGATGTAGACTGACCTTAAACAATACTGTAAAGAGATACTTGTATGACCTATTTTATCAACTGGATAGAGTTCTCTGCAGAGATTGGAGGGACCACTTTTTTGCTTGAAGAATGTTGTCCTTACAGACCTGACACTTTCCTGACTTCATTTGCCCTTCAGAGCTGCCCGCCATGGGACCCAAACTGCAATTTCCTGAGTAAAGATCTTCACTCTGCTGCTCTCTTTCCCCACTCCTCCCAGGACTTTGAACTCCATTTCATGGTCACAACATCCCAGGCTGTCACCCATTACCAAATTTTCCAACAGCTGGTTTTTTACTGTTTAGTAAAGAATAGGTAGATCCGGCTGTGCGTCGCTCCTGCTTGACCCATCTAGTACCATGCCAAGAAGTTATCCCCAAAACTTATGAGAAGCCTTCATGGCCAGAATGTTCAAAATCTATAAGGAGAGGTGAGGAGGAAAGAGTGAGGACTCACAAATGAACTGAAAGGGATCTTGAACAAGCCTCGCTTCCCCTGAAAATGAGTTTAATTATCCATACAGAGAAATTTTACTTATTGTTACCAGTGGAAAAGTAAAGCATAGGGTCTTTTAGCCCTACCAAATACCCTTAGATTCCAATACTAAGCAGACAATATATTGTATGCTTTACACAATTGCAACATTAAATGATAACTTAGAAGCACTAAACCACAAATGAAAGGGACATAAATATAAAGTCAGTCTTTCAAAATGAAGTTCAACAGGCAAGGTATTAAACTGTCACTTTGGTTTATGGCCATATACAGGCCATAACCCAATGTTTTAGTGTACAAGTTCACAATTCATGACAGTCTTTCAGACGTGATCTCGGAAACTATTCTACAGATATACTGGGTATCCATATGACCCAAAATAAAAGGGAAAGAAAAAGAGTGACTAAGCAGGATCTAGTGGCCCAGACAAAACTTTCCCATCCTGCTCCCAGTATGACATATTAAGAAGTTACTGCTTTCTCTTGTTTACCCCTGTAGCACTTGAATTTGAACAGTCATGTGTTCACAAATTGAAAACTGTCTATATGATGAAACTTAAAAGATGGTATACAAACATGAAATATATTTTAAATAATACAAAAGAAATTAAATTCTATTTTTCTTAGGTTAAATAAATGTTCCCCTAGAGTTAGGAATATAAACAAGTCACTCTGGAGGGAAATTTTACTGCAGATGTATATATCCCCAGTTTCATTACAAAAGTGCTGACATATTTTTGGCATCATGAATACAATGCTGTATTTTTTATATACTTCCAAAATCTTGATGGATATTTTTATTTCTCTTTACCTTCTTCTCCCCTCAAAGAAAAATTAATTACTTGTCTAGCACTAAGATATGTATTTTCTTTTTTATGTTCTGTGATTACTATATTCTAATATGTTAAGAACCACAGAAAGCTGAACACCCAATGTTCACCTAAATAAATAGTATCATAATTTTTCAACATCTCTTCAAATTGATATGAATTAATTTGGTAGAAGTCTCAGTGGGATAAAGGCAGACCAATATTAGGAAATTGTTGAGATTTATTCTTTTTTAAAATAATTTTTTGGTCTAGAATGTAATATACTGCAAAAGTGAAGGACCTAGAAAGTGTGTGTTTATTTATTTTTTGTCAGCTAAGCTTAACAGCATACATACCAACATAGCTGATGTGAGCATTTTTTGGATGTGAATAGAAATACAAAAAGAAGTAGTTCTTCAGGAAAAACTGCTCACTTTTTCTTTTTTAATTCTCTGAGACTTTCAGTGGGGAGGATCCCCACTGATCTCAGCTAGAGAATTCTGGCAGATGATGACGATCATCAGTGTGAAAAGTCCCAGATCACTCAATTTTATAATAAAACCATGAGCTCCAGTCAGAAAGCTTAATCACCAAATACGAAGAACATAGGTTAGCTATAGTGACTTTGTCAAATTGTTATATTCAGTATTGAGTATAGCTCAGGGCAAGCACTCAGTACAATTTCAAAGAAATGTGCGCTCTGTATTAAAATGCAATGACTGCAATATTCTGATTTAATACCTCTTCCTCACTGCCACTACCTAGCTACTGTTTGAGCCAGTTGTTAAACCAGTTGTGTGACAATTCAATTCACACAAGTCAGGAAGAAAAAGAGCAGTTGAAAGTTAGTAGGTGCAAGATAGTATTTGTGCTTTTGAAAAGTTTTCTCAGTGTTAGAAACATGCCCTTATAGACAGAATCAATTTCCACATGGCTGGTTTGCCTAATTGAAATTTGAGAATGAGTCACCTGAAGAGTCATGTTTTCATCTGTGCCTCAGTGATGCCTTGACACTGAAAAAGGTATATATCTGAATCTTCAGCCAATGAAACAGAAAAAATACTATTATTTCTTTTTTATTTTTCCCATGACTTAAGAAAATACACATAGAATTGGGAACTAGTTAAAATCTCTAACACCTTTTTGCTGTTGCCAGATGGCAGAGTTCTCCTAAAGCAAACAAACTGCCTGATTTACAGAAGCTGAGAACAATCTATTTCTGATAAAAGGTCTCTCTTTCATTGATAAAGGGTTATCAATTTTCTCAGCTCTCTATACCCAATATAATCATAACCAAGCAAACTTTACAACTATGCTTAAGTAAAAAAAACAAACAAACAAAAAAAACCAAACCAACCCCCCCCAAACAAAACCAACAAACAAACAAACAAACAAACAACAACAACAACAAAAAAGCACTCCAATCTCTTCCCTTCCTTGTTTATGCAGAGGTTTGTTTATTTTTTCCAGAAAACACTGCTGATATCTGAATGGCTCTAATGACGTATGCTGGTATTTAAATGCTGGTACTAGTAACACAGTCATCACAGCAACAGACCTTAGAAAACTCAAAATCTAAAACTTTCTGACAACAAATAAGATTTCAATGTGAGCTTGTACACTTAATGAATGTTAAGGTAGGCTTAACAGAAATATAACAAATGAAAATTAAATAAGGACTGGTTTATTACTCTTTTAAAAGGCTACAGTAATTTATTAACCAGAGTGCATTCATCAGAACTAGGATTTGGCAGACCTATAGACATTTTCACCCCTAATAGTTCAAATTGATCATAAAACATATTCTATTATCTGCCCAGCTCCCTTCTGTTAATCTATTTGTTAGTCAAATCTTGAACACCAATGCTAACTCTAAGCATGCAGGAGCCATAAAAACTATTAACACGATCTGGCATCTTTGCTTACTTACTTTTTCTGTTTAGCTAAACAGAAAGATTGCATTTACGAAAAAAGTTCCAAGGCAGTGACAATTTTAGAGAAATTGCTGAAAGTGATGAGTGATTTAATACTTAACTACATTATAGAAATAAATGGAATAAATCTTAAGAGCAAACAAGAGTTGTTGAATTTCTTTTAACTGATTCAGGACACCAGCACCGGTAAACTAGGCAGTCTAACTGCCATTATCTTTAAATAGAACACATTTGCAGTGCAAGTATGGATAAAAGAAATAATGCAATGTGGCAGCATTGATAAATTCACATTTCAGACCATTTACTTCAAAGGCAAAATGACTTCACCAAAATGTAGACTCTGTTTTTTTCTTACAGGTTTTGTGGACAGCATTTTTTCATATTTTTCCAAGACTAGTTTTTAGTGGCATCTATGACCATATCTGGTCCATATTAAAGTAAGGTGGATACTATCACAGGCATATGACAAGGAAAGGAAACAGAAGCGTTACAAAGTCCCCAGCCATCATTTTCACTGGCATCATGATCTTGGATCAAGTTGGATAAACTATGGCTTCTTGTATGAGAGTTTTGACTCCAAAGGAAGGAGAAAAGCTGAAGAGACCCAAGATATGCCTGCATTTGGATTGTGTTAGCATATGCAGTTCAGTTGAATCAGTTGATTCCATTTTCTGTCTGTTTACTGTTCCTGTTCATTTGTTAGCACTCAATAAGTATGTTTGGTTAAATCATCATTGCACTGCATTGCGTGACAAAATCTGGATGTCTGATCATTTACCAGTCTCTATTCTCAGAGACAATACAGAGCAAGATAAGACCACTTAAATTTGCTTTCCTTAAAGCACAGCTCTTGATATTTTTTACTTGCTCTATAGCAAAATCACAACTTGGTCTTACTCATAGAATGAGATCACTTGATTTAAAGTAACAATTAGGCACACAAGTCTATATATGAAATAAATAGGTAGGTACTCTGTTCTGTCACCTGGATGGAAAGAAAATCTTTTAGAAATATGAGCAGAAGTACTTTTACAAAGAGAAATACAGGATATGGATGCTATTTCTAGGAAAAGGGATGGAGATCTTCTACAGAATCTACAGCAGTAATAATTGGAGCAAACCTATCTTCTTTTAAGTAAAGGTTAAGCAGCACAGAGTTGAGATTGAGGCTATGTTGTACATCAAACCTGCTAGCATCCTCATAAAATTAAGAACTTTTAGATTTCATCTTGTCTGGGACAAAAAAATTCACATTTTTATTTTTAAAGAAAAAACCCCACCAAAGTACCTTTCCTTAAACTCCCTTTGAAGGCCTATGATGTATTTATTCACAGACAATTTCATTGAAGAATTCATGTTCCTGTAAACTCACAGAAACGCTGACATGAGCTAAGTACTCAGAATGTAAAAGAATGCAACTTCAGATAACTAGTAAGAAATTAATGCTAGCATTCATCATGAAAAAGAGTAGTTATTCCTTTACTGGAAGTAGTCTTCTGCCAAAAGAAGAAGATTTGGAATTTTCCCATTAAATGATTGATCTGAAAAATCAACTGACCACAATGATTTATGATGAGCATTATTTAATATTTAGACATCTGCAATTTGCATAACAATCTGTTTTCAACATAAAGTCACTAAGAATATTAAAAAGTATACTTCCAAAAGAACAGGCTTTCTTGAGTGAAATATTTCATGTTTGGTTTTATGATTCTTTAATGTCAAGCAGCATTTGAAACTGCAAACAGCAGTATAGTGGTAATTATATCTGCCTAGCATTAAGCCTTTCAGAAAAACATGTTGGGAAAAATTGGTAAATTCTGAATTCCGAATAGCAACTTGAAAAAATAATCCACAAAAATAAGTACTGGATCTTTATAAACTGAGTAGATTTATGCTGTGTTCTAATTTTGTTGTTGCTTTTTTGCTCTCTTTGTGCCTCAAGCCATTCAGAGATGTTTTACCTTCTTATGGGGCAGAACACAAAGCCCAATAGTAATAATATTGCTCCTTGAACCGCATACTATTCAAAATATCTTTGTGGCTGTGGTCTACTAAATGAAAAGTAAATAGTATCAACAGGTAAAATAACTTAAATAACTTTATATTTTTTAAAATTCTTATTATCTGTATTGTTGGCAATAAAATATTTTTTTTTAAATCTGGACACTTGCCTATAAGATGACAGCTAAGTTTGTTCACTTTTTTTTTCTTTTTTTAATAAAGGAAGCTATTTATTAAATATCTGCATCAATTAAACTATGGATGCCTGCTTTTAGTGTCACTGAGCAGAATGAAACCTTTACATCAGAGATTCAATAGTGGATTACAAGTCTGGCTGCTGCTAATCCAAGGCAAACTAGAAGTAATGGACTGAAAGCAAAAACTTCAGTAAACTGTTGTCTGTCTATACCACATCAAGTTTAATATTAAGAAGAATATTGTAATAAAGTAGGAACACCAATGGAGCAATTCCACTGTAACACTTATTTCAATTTCCTGCTCCTCTGATTAGAAAACCTGTCTCTGGCTACAATTCAGTAAATAATTTGATTTCATCACCTCTACATGCATTTTTGCTTAAAAGTGATACAAGTTTTCGAAGACAGCTTTTCAAAATCCAGACAAAGGCATGCCAGAACGCATTTTTCCATTTTCAATGTTTTTTGTATTCTGAGAATACTCGTCTACCTTTACTTTTTTTAAAGCAATTCAAACAATTTATTAGATTTGAAGGAGAAATGGATATTATAAAAACTGTGCTTTCAAAATAATGGAGTACATCACTTCTGAGATATTTCAATACTTATAAAGAGCATCAATGCACTGTTTTGGCAGTTCCAATACATTGGCTGTCATATTCAGATCAATGTTCTTTGTATTTGACAATGCTATATAGAATATTTGTTTTAGCCTTTCTTACTAAGAATTGCAAACATCAAAAGCAGGAAGAGACTGTGAAGAAAAGAGAAAGCAGTATTTACATATAACTTAGGGAAATTTTTACAGATTTTTTTTTTCAGTAAGTTATTAAATTACTAGACTACTTTTATTCAGAGTCCCATAAATCTTTTGATGAAGACTGTAAGTAAGAAATTAAGAATTTCAGACATGGCATACTAGACATACAACATCGTACTGTCATGCTGTTATGTTTGACTGATTCCTCTGTGATGCCTATTTGTGGGAAATATTCCTGCTGTAGTATCATCCATAATAATTACTGTCCAAAAGACATTCAATATAATTTGGTAATCAAATCTCTGACCTGGATTGTTAAACTGTTATGGTTGCCTTTTGTACCCAATTTTTTAAAAAAGAAAGCCTCATCTACCATAGAGAGTGAAATGAAATCTTAACCATTTTTTTCAGGCAAGGACCTCATGGTGCTTCGCATATAAAGGATTCCACTATATATTTCAGAAGATATCTAATTACAAATAATATATTTTCATAAGATAAAATTCTATGCAAACTCAATTCTCATATTAAAGTAACATCATAGTCAGATAATTATATTATCTTAAATACATTAGTCATAGACATAACCATAAAAATACATTTCAGTTTATGTACTTCTGAGAAACTGAAGATCTGTACTTTATAGAAAGACATGCCTCAATTTCAACATCATTCATCATATTCACCTGCTATTTCTTTCCTGATCAGTGCAGCAAAGCAAACACATCTGCTGTGTACTGTAACTATTCATGTTCTCTTATTTGTAGGTGTAAACACCCCAAAGGCATGGTTAATAGTTTTCTCACGATGTATCTGTTGCACTATGATATCAAAGTATTTGAAATTATGGAAGAAAAGCAAACACTATAATTAAGTATTACCCTTTCTTGTGACCTCTGTTTAATTAGGGGGAATGGATAGTGCCTCCAGAGACCCAGTAGTAGTTTCTGCAATTGTGTCATTACTTACTCTAGATAAAGTTTAGTTACATTTTTTCTACAACTGTCTTCTCCTATTTCCTTACAGATTGCATTTTTTATGAGGAATCTCCACTATTTCCTTAAAATCAATTTGTCACTTCTAATAAAAGTATTAGGTTTCAGCCTAAGGTTTCCTGTCCTGGTTTCAGCCAGGGCAGATTAATTTTTCCCCAGTAGCCATGAGGGGGCTGAGCCTGGAGCCATGTGTGTATGTGGCTAGTTTGTTATTCTATACCACCTCACATCATTGTGAGGGGGTGCAAGGAAGGGACCCTTGCTTCCAGGAAGAAGGGCATGGCTTTGGATGGAAAAAAAGTGTGGCTGTGTAGAGAAGTCATTGGCTGTTGTTCATGCTCTTGGGGTTCCCCTGCATTGGTCACTGAATATTTTTTGCACATAAGACAACCTCTCCTTGTACATTTTTGTTATCAATATTGTTGCTGTTACTGTTTGTTTTCTTATCTCATTGCTATTTCAAATAAATTGTTGTTATATGAACCCTGGCTCCCTGCTTTTTGTCTCCCACTGAAGGTGGGGAGTGGAGCAACTCATGGTTTTGTTTTTAGTGGTAGTACTAATCTGGGGAGAGCCCTTCCTAAGACATGATACCTCCTTTTATTACACCTAGCATATAGTGTATACTTCTTAAATACTTCAGTATTTTCACCTCTTTTTCTTCAAGTTTTTGAGGATTTTTCTTCTCTGAGGTTAGAACACAGATACCAAACGTTTTCAAAACCTACAAAGTACTCACCAATACGCTGTTTGGTTCTGAACTAAATCTAACTCACAATTTTAGGGCAAAGGGTAAATAGCACAAAATAGATTGACAGTATAATTTATCATGTTACATTAGTCAAATATTTAGACTGTTTTATGACTACTATTTCCAGTCAGAATTACTCATGGTCTTCATACACATCTAGATTATGTAAAGCTAATCGCAGACCTCACAGGCAAAACAATAACAAGATGTGCTATAAATGTACAGAGATATTTGTATGTAAATACCTAAATATACCTAGGATAGCCACAGGTAGATACTGCATCTACTACCTAGACCACTGGGCCCGGGGAATGGTGATGAATGGCGCTGCATCCACTTGGTGGCCAGTCACCAATGGTGGCCCCCAGAGATCTGTATTGGACCCAGCCCAGTTTAATATCTTTACTAACGATCTCGATGAGGGGTTCAAGTCTACCTTTAGCAAATTTGCAGATGACACCAGGCTGGGAGGGAGATCTGCTGGAAGGCAGGAGGACTCTGCAAAAGGACCAGGACAGACTGGATTGGTGGGCCCAATCCAACTATATGACGTTTAACAAGACTAAGTGCTGGAACCTGCACTTTGGTCACAACAAGCCCCTGCAGTGCTACAGGCTGGGGACAGAGTGGCTGGACAGAGGGCAGGCAGAAAGGGACCTGGGTGTAGTGACTGGCAGCAGGCTGAACATGAAATGCGTGTACCCACACAGCCAAGAAGGCCAACAGCATCCTGGCCTGGATCAGCAATAGTGTGGCCAGGAGGACTCATGCAGGGATTGCACCCCTCAGCACTGATGAGGCTGCACTTCAAATCCTGTGTCCAGTTCAGGGCCCCTCATTATGAGAAGGACATTGGGGTGCTGAAGCATATCCAGATGAAACCAACAAAGCTGGTGAAAGGTCTGGAGCACAAGTCCTCTGAGGAGTGACTGAGGGAGCTGGGGGTGTTTAGCCTGGAGAAAAGGAGACTCAGGGCAGATCTTATCACTCTCCAACACTACCTGACAGGAGCTTACAGCCAGATGGGTGTTACTTTTCTTCCAAGTAACAGGGACAGAATGAGAAGAAATGGCCTCAAGTCACATTAGGGGAGGTTTAGATTAGATATTAGGAGAACTTTTTCAGTGAACAGGTGGTCAGGCATTGGAACAGGCCGCCCAGGCAAGTGGTAGAATCACTGTACCTGAACACGTTCAAAAGATGTGTACCTACGGCACTTGGGACATGGTGGATGGCAGTGGTGGACTTGGCAGTGCTAAATTAACAGCTGGACTCTATCTTAGAGGGTCTTTTCCAAGCTAAACAATTATATTATTCTATCTAAACAGCATAGGTTTGCAGCTGCTAGTGAAGGAAGTAAATATTTTGAATCAAAACTCTCCCTATCAGTTTGGTTGCTTTTCTACTGCTAGTATAAAAGTCATAGAAATTGAATAATTACACACACGGAAAATACAACTCTTGTTTTTTCTTTCAGGAGGTTTCACTGAAAACGTTCAATGAAACATAGGATTCAAGACTGTATCAAGTGTCCCTGTATTATTTTGTTAGAAATTTTATTGAATTATAGGTACTGTTATGACAGTATAATTTAATTTCAGTGTGCCACTCTACATGTTTTGGGGACATTTTCTTGCATAGGAAACAGAGGGCTCATTTTACATGCTTGTAACTAAACAGTAATTCTCATCAAATAAAGTTCAAACTTTCCCTGATGTCTAAGGAATGATACTTTATGCGAGTTTGGTTTTTTCCTGTACAATAATCTTATTATCCATAAAAAAGATTCCATTATTTCACAGATTTTATTGCCTGAGACCTGATAAATTAGTTATCTCCTCTAAAGAAATATGGAAAAAGTCAGATGTATTTCAATACAATGGCAGTGTTCAGAGAGGCCATAAAAAGAAAACATTTCTTAAAATAAATGATCATGTGGTCTCTAAATTAGAGCATGCTGCTTTTAAAACAGAACTGTTTTAAACGGAACTGTTTAGTAAATTAAATTGAAAACGTTAAACACTTCATTTCATATCTAAGGGTTTCTATTTTATTACATTTTTCATTCACAGCAAGTTGCAAATCCTTCAGACTTCCACTAGAATCTAATGACCATCTGGAAATGCTACATAACTGAAACTTCAAAAAAATGCTCAGAGCCTGTCCTTCCTTGGCAAAGAACAAAGGCATTTTTCAACAAGTATTTCTATCACGACAACTGTTTTAAATTCCTTTTCAGTCAGTTACATCAGTATTTCTCCAAGTATAAGATTAATAAAGCAAAAGTGGAGCTGCCATCAAGCATTAAAGTAGCTTTTTAAAGAGACTGGTAGGTGAACTCCATCAGCACAAAATCATCTCAAATGCTTGAAATACTTATATTTACACATGGAAAATAGAACTCTTAGAAGTTTAATCACATGGAGATCCCAACTGGGCATCTGCTGACAGTGAAGATCCAGAGGCCTTGCTGTTTAGGACTACCTAAATGAAAGAAGAAATAGGGTGGAAGCTCATGTGTTGAAAATAAATTGGAGCTGATCCCTTAATATAGGGATTAAGAAACAGAATAACATTTCAAAGAGTATATTCTGAAAACTAGTAATGCAAAAATTCTATATTGCATGACTAGTATAAAATAAGGAAGTTTTTTATCTGAGAAATCCTTTATTTTCTGTAGAGGTTTAATTTAAATTCCTATTTTCTCTTTGATTTCTTCTGTTTGTTATTAAGATGCCCCTTATCCTCCAATCCGTACTTCATATTTTATTACATCTTTTGCTGATGGTCTCACTTTTTAACCTTTCATTAGCTTCCATGCTTTTTGTTCCTCATGCTATTCATTATATTAATTCATCTTTCCTCTTATCTCTGCAAAGAGCTTCAGGACAATGCTCGCACAGCATTTGAATCCAGCTAAATCTAATAATAGATAATAAATGTTATTGCAACAGTAACTAGACCTACTGATGCCCACTTCAACAAAGATGAACATTGCCCCATGTCTTCAACACCTCTAGCAAATTATCCCTTCACGTGATCACTATAAATCCTGCTCAACAAGTGCTGCTGCCCTAGGTGAGCAAGATAAGCAAAAGCTGCGCTACGCATTTACCTGCTGCTGCAGAGAATGTTACCAGCTAGCAGGTCAGGTGCTCCTGGACTCGGTAAGGACTCTACTACACAGTGCAGCACAACACATGGGATGCACAAACCAGCACCAAAACATGAAAGACTACAGTCCTGTCAACATGATGTTGGCACCCAATGTATTTAGTCCTAGCGAGAACACTGCAATGCTGCTCACCAGCCCACTGCGGCTCTTTGGGCCTCACAACCATTCCATGACAGAGATAAGCCTAGAAGTGGTTCCAGAACTGGCTATGTGATAGGATGTCTTGAAATCTCATGTAAAGCAGGCAGGTGGGGTTTTTTTAAGTATGTCAACATCTGATGATGTGAGAGACCTGGTCCTACAGTTATACATGCATACTTCATCTACTGCTCCCATTGCGGCTCAGCTAAGCTATGGCTCCTCATACAAGAAGCCTGCAGATTTTGCAATAGCAAAACTGCAAAACACTTAAATGCCCTCAGAGACCACATAAATAGAAGGCTGTATGAAATGCACATAACAAGTGCATTTTGAGACACACTTCTCTCTTACTGCCATTATGGCAACACTTATCTGGCAGGGATCTATTCCCATACTTGCACTATCTCAATTCAAAGCATATATATTTTTCTGAAATTACCTTTCTTCATTCATCTTTATCCACGAATTGTAATACTGAAATTGCCAAGAACTATAAAATACAATTGTAAAACTGTGAATAACTGTATAAAATCTTGAAATTATCATCGTATATGCAGATCTATGTCTCTGGTCAGCGCCAATGTACAAGAAACAAATGTAAAATTCTCCTTCTACAGGTCTTCTGCTACCCCTAATCAGAAGCAAGAATTAAGTAACACCAGCTTTTCCCCCCACAGATAAAAACCACCCAGAAATAATGATAGCATATTTATGTACTTGTATTAATTTATAAATTATACGCTATTTTAGTATCAAATATACTGCATAAATAAAATAATAATAAGTAATAATAATCATAGGAATAATAAGTGATAAGTAAAAAGCCTAGTCAGTTACAATTTTTGCAGAAAAGTCAGTAGTGCATAATGCCTGGCCACATGTCTTTTTTGTCCTGTTGGCTAATTACCTACAAATTGCTGTACCAATTTTATTGCTGCTGGTTATTATTAAATAGAGTATGTTGCCTCCTGAGTATTGTTACTCTTTTTCACATCTTTTCAACCTCACCAGAGAAAATGCATTTAAGATTCATGACACTCAGATGGATTGAATTGCAAAGGATGCATTCTATAACTGAATTCTGTAGAGAAGAGACACCTCCCAAACAAAAAGCTGACTGAACAAAAGCTACAGCCATACATATTGTGCAGCTTTATAACTGGAAGTTGAAAGGACTGAAAATAGTTATATTTGCATCAGAATCTTCTTTGGCTATGTAACAACAATGTAGCCCTGGGCATTTACTCTGACATGCATTAAAATGATGCAATAATGACTTTTTTTATACTGAAAGTAATTAGCATTTTTTAATGATTCATTCTGTAGAAGCCACGTCTAATTTGGGGCATCTGCTTCCAACAATAACTCCCCACCCATGTGCTAGAATTTAAATCTTAATTACTGCTTTTGCAATATAAGAATTTTAACATAACTATCGATTATGGAAAATATGATCATTCGTAGGACATGGTTAAGGCATTCTTGCCAAATAGATAAAGCTAAAAGAACACGTAAAATTCTTTTTTAAGTACTCTGCAGCCCAGAAAAGCCTTGAAGTTGCACCCTTCAATTAACAGCCAATTAGACAAATTTAGATCTAAAATTTCAACAGCTAAGAATAAATAACTTTGCCTGGCTTGTTTATATTCTGCATACACTGTATTTTCCTCCTTAATATGTTTATACTATTTAAGAAAAAAAAAAAATCAAATTTCCAAGGTCAATACTTAGTATATTCTTCTAGCAGTAGTGTTGTGAAAATCAACATACTATAGGGAAAAAAAGAACCAAACAAACCAGCTTTAATGCACTGCTCAATAAATGTTTATCAGTTGCCAGGTTTAGCTTGCCAAAACTGCTAACCAGGAGATAATGATTTTGGAAGTTTGCTTTGAATGATTCCCAAAGAAGAGCATCTCCATGCTTTATAACAAACTTTGCATTTCTATGGAGATAAACGCATTAGTCTTTTCCTGCAGATATGTGAATGCATCAAAATGATTCTCTACTGTAACATACTCCACACTTAACAGTATAACTAATGAATATTTATTACACAAATTCTCGGTGTATAGAAAAACATAAGTAGCAATTTAACCTAACTTTTCCTAATTTCCATAATTTGTGCTAATTGAAAAGTTTCAAATAAATTAAAAAGCCAGCAATACCTTATTTTTACACCATTTATTTTGTTCAGCTGTTTGAAGCTATTGGTGGTCTGGTATGAAATTCTCTGTCTGCAAATATTTGTTCATTTTTATTTCTAGTAAGAAACCTATAAATACGAGAGTTAAATAAGGAATGCAAACTACCATGAGTAAACTACTAATTATAATTCTACCTACTCATCACAGTAGTAGAAGTCCATGGACTTCATGGATTCTTCTATGTCATATCTTCAATGTGAAGTTAATTCAGTCAAGTAAAACTTCAAGAACTTCTACACTTCCTCTCATAATTTCCCCATAGACAAGATAATGAGGTATGGGCTGGATGAGCAGAGAGGCAGACTGAAAACCAGCTGAGGGGCCAGGCCCAGAGGGTGGTAAAGGTAACTGAGCACTGATGCAGAGTGCCCAGAGAGGTATTCTTGGAGGTATCCTTGGAGATATTCAAAAGTTGTCTGAATATGGTCCTAGGGAACCTGTTTTAGGTGGCCCTGCTTGAGCCAGGACAACATGATCTCCAGAGGTACTTTCCAACCTTGGTTTTCCTGTGATTCTAAGTCATTGTAATTAAAATTATATCTGTCACAGTTCTCAAAATATCACCCTCCGAAACCTTGATATTTACTCTGCCATCACTTAATCTTTCATATCAAGTTCTTATACTTTACAACCATCAAGGTCGAGGTCTTCCTTTCATCTTTCACTATTCCTTTTTATTTCCTGTATGTCTACAACATCTACTTGACAGAGATGACCAGAAGACAGATTTCACATGTCTCAGATTTCACAAATGCTCCGCTTGAAATTTTCAGGCAACACAAAGAGGGAAGGAGGAAAGAAGGACAAATCCCAACTTGATAGTTAACACAAGCATTTGATATGGGAAATTCTAATAGTACTTAACTTTGCAGTCTACAAGAGGCAACAAAGGGAACATTATGCTCATGTTTTTTTCTGGGACAGGGTTATTTTTTTCCTTCATACTTTGACAAAAAATTCCAACAAAGCCAAGGAAAAATCTACGATGAAACTGTTATTCATATTCAACTGGCAAATTATTTCTGACAAAAAAGAACCCTGCTCAGAAAATTCCCAATCAGCTGTTCTCTAATCTTTCCTTCTCCAATATTACAGCCTTTAAGTCAGAGTTCTGTTCCGTGTTTCTAAACAGATTTCTTTTTCCCTAGCAATCCTTAATGTTGGTGATTGGGAGATTTTGTTCCTACTGCTTTTTGACAGCAATTGATAAAACATGCTTATAAACTTGGAACCCCTTCCTGATGCCTATCTCATTTCTTATTTACGTGTCTCCCACTGCCAAAATATGGACTACCAAAGTATTAGGTAGTTTTCCCCATCACTTTTGGTATCTGTTGTTAAAGTGGCAGGAAAGTGCTTTGAAATAAGAACCTATTTCTAGTGAGGGGAAAAAAACTTGAAGAAATCCAAAAACCACAAATCCGCGGTTGAGTAGTACAAAGAACCCAGATGAGAAATTTCTGTTGGTAACACTCTAGCCCCAAGGGTGGTTACTGCCTTCTTTCTTTGACTTTTTTGCCTGACTGTTCCTTCAGTGTCTTTGAAGGGGTCAGCAGTGCCAGTCTCAGTCAAATCTGACTTCATTGCAACAAGCCCTTCTGTGGCATGAGCCAATTAATGAGGAAGCACTATCTTTTTCCTCTCTGCTTTACTTCTTTTCCACAACATGACCAAAATTAGGTTAATTAGCAATGCGCTGGGGGAAATAAAAATCACTTTATTTAGATTAAGAGTTTTGAGCTTGCCTCATTATGAAGTATGCGACAATTAATGAAATGTAAAAATGGAATCAGAATTCTGACTTAGGTTTTCAAATAAATTTCCTCTCAGAGTTGGTAAGCAACTTAGAAGGATTTTTTTTTTCTTTTAAAAATATCAACTAAGAGATAGTAATATAGGTAAAATACGTTCTTTTGTTCAGAGACACATTCATACAGATTATAGCTATATTTTCTTAAGGTTAACACACACAACAAAAGATGCTTGAAAAGTGGAAGAAAATGAAGACCTACCAGCCACTTGGAAGCTAAAAAACATGGTATGAGTAGAACAAAAAGACTATGTATGTAGTTTCATGACAAGTGCCTGAAATAATTTCCGTGAGAGTTATCACTTCTTGAGTTAACCTAGCTCAGAAGGGAGCAGGCGCAGTAAGAGCACACAGCACAGATTGATTGCATTAGCAGCACTAAGTAGCTATTGTATTCCTAATTCAATCCACACTACTCAAACTCAAATTTAAAGCATCACTAATCCTGAGCTTTTGGAATAAAACCAGATGAATGTAATTGGTGAATTACACCTTAAACTAACAATATGCTGAATACCAGCCTTAGAAATTAAACCATAATTTTATTAAGCGCTTTAAAACAGCAGAAGTCCCTTCCTACCAGCACTGCTATGTCATTTTACAGTATTTGAAGATCTGCCTCAAGGTATAAAGAGAACAAACACACTTATTGACCTTATGAGGGGGGATTTAAACTAGGTAAAGCAGAGAAAGTTTATTATCACCTAAAGCAATAGTGCAGGGGCTGTGAGAAATAGACCAGGGTGTAACAGGATGAGGGAGGCTCTTACACTTCCTTTCTCTTTTAAAAGCCAGGTGACCGTGGGTTCATCTCAAGCACTTCTACAATGGTTATACACAGCATGGGATAAACAAGGAAGAATGAGAAATCTGTGCACAGTTGCAGAGTTATGATCTCACCAAAATTAGAGGGATATGGAGGCATAGCTTGTATGCCTGGAGCACTGAAACAGACAGAAACAAGCTCTCTGGGAAGGAGAGGCCAGAAAGGCAAGGATGTGGCATTGCAATCTGTTCAAAAGAGTTGCTCACAAGCACAGAGTTTTGTCTTTGACAAAGCTCAGATCCTGCTGCAGAGAGCAGCCAATGTGCTGCAGGGTCAGCCTGGAGAAGTAAGTGGAGAATTGGTGTGACAAGAACCCCACAAAATCCAACAACAGTAAATGAGCCCTGTATCTGGGATGGAATAACCCAATTACAGCACAGACTGTGAGCAAGCTGGCTAGGAAGGACCTGTGGTTCCTGATGCACAGTAAATTGAAGATGAGTCAGCAGTGTGCTCTCGAAGCCCAGAAACCCAGTGACCTAGTGGACAGCATTAGCAACACACAAACCAGAATGTGGAAAAGTGATTATTCCCCTCTCTTGAGCAAGTGTGAGAGTGTATCTGAAGTCCTGAGACCAGTTTTAGGGTTTTCAGGCTTGGAAAAGATTTGATGTACAGGACTGAGCCCAGCAGAATTCTGACACTTCGTACAGATGAAGCTGAGACCACTAAGTCTCTTCAGCTTTAGAGGCTCAAGAGATATGTTCCTGCTGTTTTTAGCTTCTTGATGGGAGGGCACAGAGACAATGCAGCCAGACTCTTCACATTGGCTCCCAGGGATGGAACAAAAGGCAACAAATTGAAAGACAGAAAGTTCTAATTAAATAAAAAGGGAGGGAATTATACCACAAGTGTGGTAGAACACCGGAATAAGGTTGGCAAGAGGGGTTGTACAGTTTCTACCCTCAGAGCATTCCAAAACTCTGAGCAACCTGACTCTAGTTTAACCAGGATGTTGGACTAAATTATCTCCAAAGGCCTTAACTTAAAACATGAGCTAATATTTCATTCATTGAGCAACCTACAAATTTACAATGTGATAAAGCTTTTGTTAATTAGCTGTTTTGTTGTTTCTTCTCTTCCTCCTGTCCTTTCTTCTCATTTTATTATTCCATGAGGAGGAAAATTAGATTCTATAAGACTGAAATCAGATGTAGCTATATTGGTCCTCCAGGGGTAAACCCATCAACACAATTACCAGTGCATTTCTTGAAAGTGTACATGTGGCTACCAAAGCAAAATTTTGAGTTTACAGACCACCATTGTCCAGCAGCAATGGACACATTGAAATTGACACATTGACATTGTCCAGCAGCCATGTCAATGTCATTTTCATGCTACATCTCAAATGCATTCTGACACTACCACTTTCTATTATTCTTTTTCCATCATTATTGTTATTTTACTTAAAATACTCTTCATTACTTTACAGTGGAAATACTTAGGTCCTATTTGGCTGGCACTCAGTGCATTCTGCTGTCTTTGTGATTTATGAGTTGCTGATTCTCACTTGCACAAAAAAAAAATCCTCCACGAGAAGAAATAATTTGGAATTGCTTAATATGCCCTGATGAATGAGCTAATTATTTTGGAGAAGCAGATTTGCTGTCACCTTTCATTGTTGAAAGCAACACACTCATGGCAGGCTCTAGTGCTAGAGAAATAAATGCTGTAACTGTTTAATGTATGAAAATGTTATTGGCCATGCACAATGAGTGATTAAATTTGTTCACTATCCAATGAACTTGAACAAGACTTTTCCATGATTTATAGCACAGATTGTCATGGCTTGCAATGTGTCATACTCTAAAGGGTCTTGGGACAAAATTTTACACAAAGTAATATATTAGTCTTTATCTTCAAATGCTAGAAAACACAACCTCGTTGTGTCATATCATGACCCTGGAGCCCTATAATCAGATTTCATAGGATGAAATGAATAATGGAAAGCATAAAAGGAAATATTTTAGGGAAACTCAGAGTCTAAGAAATAGTAAAAACTGATTTTATTTTAATATACTGTACAAACTAGCTTGAGAACTGGCATAAAAAAATATTCAATTTGTATTTATTCAAATCTTGGGACATGTTACCTTTGCATTATGTTTCTAAATAGGTTATTTCAGAGGGCTGGGGATAGAGCACAGTATTTTAGCTGTTGACAACACTTGAGTTCATATCTTAGAAAGCATAATATATTCCAGACAGTAGCTTTGTCTGCCAGCTAGACCTCTGATGCCAATAAGTCTGTTTTCTGAATGTTTTCAAAGTAAAGCTTAATTGACCAATAATCAGACAGTATTGATAGGCAAATACCTGAAATATGGTTTCCATCACTTGTTTCCTTGATTTCTTTTAGACAATTAAAAATAAATCCTTTTAATTGCCCAAACACAATCACTTGTTGGAAGTGGTATCTCGGCTGTCTTAATTTATACCTGCAGATTTACATATTAAGGTTTGCAGCTCTGACACTGCTTAACACGTGCCCACTTAAAACCAAAGGTGTTTCTAGTGAAAAAAGGGATACATATTCTACTACACTAGGTGATTGTTATGAAATCTGTTAAGTCATGATGGACTTTTAGGTTTTAGACATACATGCTTTCGGTATTCATTTGCAGAATTTTTAGGAGCATTAATGTTATTTTTCATGTTTAGAAGTTAAAAATGTAGTATTTGTATATATATAAAATAAAAATATTACATATATTATATACATATTATTATTATATTATATATATTTTAAAAAAAGATATATATATATAAAAAATACCTCTGTACTGAAAACCAAATCAATGACTAATTAATTCAGAAACTCTGGTGACCTAATCGCTAAAAGTTCATTTCGGCTCAATTTTTAATATACTGGATACTAAATATACTCTAAAATACAGCACTTCTGGCTCTGGCCAAATACTTCACAAACATTTAGCCTGGATGACGTTGCTTGTACATATTATTTAGTAAGACATGTTTACTTAGGATATGCTTAAAACATACACATAAAAACTCCTCTGTTATTATGTAGTTTTTGTGAATTAAGAAGGCATCCCAGTAAATCAGATAAAAAGAAGAAAGGGAAGTCTTAAACACCCATATATAAACATCCATGATTTGCAATAAAAATGTCCCACAGAAATGCTGGACAAAGTTTTAGGCTACTGCATTATTCGTCTAAAGCTTTCAAAATGAGTTTTCACAAGTTCCTTGCAGCCAAGGAATTGAAAATCACATTGACTGTTAACGTTGTAAGACTTCTTGTATTTGAGGGCACCTTCAAATAGAAGCTCCTGTTCACCTCATTAGAAAAGCACAAGTTTGGTCAGTGTTCCCAATTTCCTAATCTACCGAAGTGTCTCTGTGAACAAATTCTGACCCCTACACCTTCCCCTGTTTTTCTCTTTGTAGTACAATAATCTGTGGCTCTGTATTGAGCACAACTAAGGAATGTGGGGAGGAAATATGCAACAAATGAAATAATTATGGGGTGTTCTTACTGTCTTTAGTTTTTATTGCCTCAAGTTTAGGCAATCATTTGAAACAAACGAAAAAACATGCAAAAAATTAAAAAAAACCTGAGACTGCAGGATTGAAAAAAATAAAAAATAATCAAAATCTGTGCCAAAGCAGTAAATGTGATAATTTAGCAACGATCTGCAATCCAGTTTGCTGTACTGGAAAATAACACTATGACAACAGATTTCAATGCCTGCTCCTAGTTCTTGCTAGCTGTAATATGAATTACTTCATATTTTAGTGTGACCATGAGCAAAGTGCTTGTTAATATTAAGATTCTTTCTCTGTAAATGTAAACTACAGCTCTTTACTCACAGTCTCATTTATGTTTTACATGTGGCACAAGAGTAATTTAAGAAATTTTCAGTAATTCCCATTCCAAATATTTCAAACTTTGAATTCTCTGAGTGCTAGTAATACAGACAGGTTTTCCCTTGCCCTCCTTAAACAGTTTCCAGGCCAGAATAACAACAGGGATACTGCAACATTGAAAACTGGTATTTGAATGCATTATCTTCAGCCTACTTTACAACTGCAAGTTACAGTTCAATCATTTTTATTCTCTTTATTCTCTAGTTTAAAGAAAAAAACCCAAAAAAAACCCATGAAAATTATATGGAAGAAAACTTTACAAAGCACTTTTAGGAAACAAAATCAGAAATGAAATCAGGTCCTTCACTACCTCTTCAGATGCCACATTTGGATGCAAAGTGAAAACATTGTCATATGCAAGTCTTGTACAAATACTTAAATGTATTTGTACATTTAAGCTCTCGAAAACGAAGAAGTGAGATTGGGAAAAGAAATGTTTTCTTCAGAACTGTTTCATTGTTTTAAAGCGCGTAACTGTAGGGTACTATTCACAAAATACTTTCTGACAGAGATCCAGTGGACTCCTGAAATATTTTCCAAGTAAGCAGCTGAAAACCCTTAGCAGTAGATACAAAAAAACTAGAAATATGGAAGTATGGAAACAACACAGATGTAGAATCCTTTTTGCAGCATTTTTTTCTAATCATCCTAACAGCAATAGCCATGTAGCAATGTAATGTCAAGAAGCATTTCCCACTTGTATACACTTCTTCACTTTTTAATTCTTTAATTGATTAATTATCTGTCACCAGACTACTTTCTAGCTATTGCTTCCACAAAAGATGATAAAAATTTTATGTTTGCCCTCATTTCATGCCATAAATGTTTCACAGTTTCATGAATATTCATTTTGTTTGTTTCAAAAGTTATTTAAAGACAAAGGTATTTTCAGGGTGGTTTTTCTGAACCTTGTTACTCTGTAGTTTGCTTTGTTTTGTTTGAATGATTTTGTATTATTGTAGTTGATTGGTTCTCATGTACACATCTCTCACATCTACACTGAAATGGTAGACAATTTTTTTTTTTGTTCATGGAAACAGTTCACTAAGTGCGTGCAAAATATCTCACAACACAGTAACTGACCCTATAGTGTCTAAGCCAGCTTTCTCAGCAAGACTTGCAGTAGTCAACATTGCTAACATGTATGTCAGTCTCACCACAGAAGTTACTCATTTTGTGAAGGACCCATGGAAAGTCTGGATGAAGTGACCAAACAAGACAGCGTTTGTTTGCCAATTGCCTCCCTGAATTACAGTCATCAGTCAGAAAAAGAATGGTACATCATCTTATTAATTACCAGCAGTCATTATTTTTAGCACATAAGATAATCTACTGATTTAACTGTTTATATTTGTGAGAAAATCTCTGCAGAGATGGTAGCAGAGAAACAATGTTTGAACAGCTGCTGCCAGGAGGTTTTAAGCAGGTCATGTTCTGACTTTGTTCCTCACACTGCACACACGCCCCATGGCTACTGTTCAAAGTCATCACACGTCTGGGACAATACTTTCATACTTCAATTAGGAAACTTGCATTTATGAAGACCTTATTTATAAACCCCCAATCTTGTAAATATTTTTCTAGAGAGTATGTTGCTCAAGAGCATCAGTAGCCTTCTGACTTCATAGAAATTAATGTGACAAAGCACTCCCAGCCAAATGTTCACTGTTACAGATAAGTATTTGAAAGCTATGTTTATAAGCACTAAGTCTCAACGCCTTTTGAGAATGTGAATGATTAGCACTTCTGTAGTGCAAGACATTTTTGTCTTGTGCTCCCATATTCCAGCCCTTCCATTCACAGAAGACATACTTTTTCAGATTAATCAGTTTAGAAACCAGCAGAAGGTAGTTTCTCTGAATGAAAAATTTTCTAAAATTATTTACTTATACTGATGCCACTTTTACCTGCTGACATTGTCATAAGTCTTGTTATCAACAGCATTTGTCAGACTATCAGGTGATTTTAGTTTCTCAAAGGCAAACATCAAAACAGAAGGGTCCCAGAGTGTGTCATGTTTGCCTTCAGAGTGTATTGGCTCTGGCACAGGGCTCCACTCGCCCAGCTCAGCTTGTGCAGCCTGTTACAGAGCCAACACATGCTGTGCACACTGGGCAGCCACATGCCTGGCTCAGCCAGTGGGCCCAGCACTAGCACCATGTGTGGGGGTGGATGCACTCTGGCAGATGCAGCTCCCACACACCATTCAGCTTCTTCAGCTGAGCAGGCTGAACCAGGCAATGTACATCCATGCTGCCTACAGGCTTCAACCCTAAAGAATGCTGCTTGAGTGGACATCTTGGCGAAGAGAGCTGTCTTTAAATATACAAGGTGGGGCCATATATAAGAGGCACCCTTCATTTTGCTTTTTTTCCATAGCAGCCTCGCTGCACCTGCTTCTTCAGAAAACAATTATTGCAGCCAGGCATCTGGCTGACAAAGCTGTGGCCCAGAATAAATTATTCTTTCCAAGATAGGGACACAGGTGTTATCAACAGCTAAAATAGCACATTTGATGCCTGGTCCTCTGAAACAGATCTGTCCATCAATAAGGTTGAACTACAACGCAGTCTCACTTCCATTAAATTTCCAGTTCCTTTCCATTTGAATTTTAGGTATGAACTAATGGATTAGTGCTGCCACTTCCTGCACTATTCTCTAAGCTGTCTTTCTGAAATGCAGGGGAGGCCGATATCAGAGACAGATGAGGAGAAAAAGGAGTCTGACAGCATGACAGACACTTAGTACCAGCATGACTGATGGGAAGACTGGATTGAGTCACAGAGCTATTAAGGCTGGAAGAGACCTTCCTATGTGGGTCATCTAGTCCACACTGCTGCCTTAAGCAGACACAATTATATCAGGGTGCTTAGGTCTGTGTCCCGTCAAGATAAGATTATCAAGGAAGGAGATTCCACAGCCTCCCCACACAGCCTGTTCCAATGCTTTAGTACTCTTGTGACTATTTTTTTCCCTAATATATTACTTTTGTTTTTATAACTTGTGCCTGTTGCTTCCTATCCTATCACAGTGCATCTGTGAAAAGACCTTCATTTCACTGTGCATCATCCAAATAGACAGAGCTAAACAGCAACACCAGCTCTTTTCAGTGTTTTCTCGCTAAGACCAAATACAGCCTGTTCTGTCCTTTTCATAGACTGCAGGTCCTACAGGACCAAGCCTCACACTGATACCTGACTGGATTCACCCACATGTCTAGAAGGCAGCTGTGGTACCACTCTCACACATAACAGTATCCCACCCCTGGATTGGAGACTCCTGTACATGGTGCAATTACGAACCACATCCATGGACTACCAGCCAGTTATGTAATTCCTATGCACTGGCTCCTACAGAAGAGTGTCAGTGGTGACAATCAGCCAATGCAAAAGCCATCAGGATGCTGACAGAAGAATAAGGGGTGAAAAAGCACAAAGTTGGTTTTTACAGTATTAAAGTCCACAAAAACCCTCAATCTTTTCCTTTCAAGGAAAGATATTCCAAAGCAACTCAAAAGGCTGCTTTGAAACTTTCAGGCTTAGTCTTCATGGGACAACAAGCTGGAACAAATCTGAGTGATTTGACTTCAACCTTGAAAACACTCTTATAAACTGAACACTACTACAAAAGAGGCCTAATAACCATTTTTCTTTCTGACTACTCCCTCTAGATGTATACACATAATTTGTCTGTGCATATTCTTGCACCTGCCACATTTCGTTACAAAACCGACTTTTAAAGCAGCCAATTAACTTGAAGTGTTGAGTATCATGTTGCCAAGCAAGTTAACGCCCAATTCAATATCTGGCATGGCTTGCTTTGTCGAACGGATTATTAAAATCTCACTTTTGAACTGAAAGGTCAGAAGGGCAGCAAACATACATATAAATAAACAGGACATGACAATTACACAGCAGTCAATAGTCTGCTGAATCAACCCCAGTATGCCAGTTACAGTATTCCAAAACTGACATTCAATGTTTATTTTTACATTAAAAATCACTATGTGAAACAAGAAGCTAGTTCAGCTTCTACATTAACATGGGTAGAGGCAGGAGTTCATCAAATATTTGAGGCATAACGTTGATGTAGTACATTTTTGAAATACAATTTCAGAAGCCCAAGAAAAAAATAATCTAAAATTCAAAATGCATTAAGGAAAATTTGTGAATTTGAACTGAAAGTGCATTAATTAGTATACCTCAGCTGTTCAAAGAATAACATTATTATCACAGTTGTTCTAAAATTGAAAATGCACTACAGAAATTAATAAACTCATGTATAACTCAGAGACTATTTTCAGGATTATTTATATAATCCAGTTGAAGAAAAGTCTTAAAGGCCTTATGTCATTTGTTCTGTCATAATTCTGTCAGTAAACTGATTTCTACCTAATAAGGACTTCTTTGGATAAATCAGCTATCAAGGTTTCAGTAGCCTATTCAATTCTGTCTTATGCCCATCAAGAACTCAGTTTTAAACAGCATAGTAAAAGCTGTTTCTCCTTTCTTCCAGATACTCCTTCCTTCTTTTCTAACACCAATACATGAGATTTGCAGTGAAGAACTCTTATCTCCAACTTGTTTCTGTCCAATGAACCCATACCATGACTTGCGCTGAGCAGCTATTAGTGCAGTGCTGCAGTTACAGAAGGTATTTGAGCTGGGAGTACTCACCAAGAAAGTCACACAATGTTGTCTCCTTTCCCACTTCTGACAGAGAGGACTAGACACTTGTTCTAAAGTTTGAAGAATATGATTCAGAAAACACATTTCAGTTCAGAACTGAGTTGCCTTTGAGGTTAAAAAGAAAAAATTAAAAAATCCTACTAGTCTTGAAGAGCAGAGCAGTTGGATAGCTCTATAAAACTTTCAGGACCTTTAAAAGAGATGTCACTTTAAGAAACACAAGTATACAGAGTACTCTTGATGATGCTCCCAGTAGTTTGAACTGTAATGATTTTATTTTGTTGTGGATTTGTTTGGTTTTTTAACAGCAAGTTTGCAAATGTATTTCCTTGCCTATAATTTTATAAAAGCTGGTTTTTATCAGAACTGATTAGTAAAGAGAATGTAAATCTCCTTTCTTCCCAGTTAGAAGACTTTCATATTTAATTTTTCTCTAAAGAAATTTTACTAACACAGAAGCTCTGGGATAAAAAATTTAATTTTATGGTTATAAAAGACAACAGGGGAATTGAGAAACCCCTTTGGAGTTCAGTCACAAAAAGGAAAGATTCAATTACTTTGAAAATCTTTAGAACCACAAGACAGAAATATTACAAATGATGAGCCAGACTGAGGGTCATCATCAACTGTAATCCCAAATGGCTTTTATTCCACAGCTTGTGTTATTATTCATTTAGAAACATAATGAACAGCAAGCCAATAAAAAAAATAAGGAGACGACTGCACTTAAGGAAAGTAAGCTCTCTCCTAATTATTCATGAATTGAATAAAAGTGAATGCTAACCACAGTAATATTTTCATTGTCTGTCTAGTGTTCAGTGCCAAAACTGAACTTGCTGGAAAATTAAAATTTCTGAATAAGTCTATTTATGTAAGATCCCTAATGGCAATACATTATTGCAGTAGGGCAAATATGCAAATAACAGTGCTTAAAACACATTTTAATTCCAAAAGGTTAATAAATATATCTGATAGAGAAAAATACTCTGATGATATTTAAAGTTAACTATACTTTGACAGAGAGAATCTAACTCACACTATTGTTCTATTATTTTAATCATATACTCCTGAGATACACATTTTGAAGGAGCATGCACATAAACAACTTCAAGTGGCTCCTATTTTTATAGTGTATCTGGTATCAGCATTAGAAAAAACATGAATTATTAACAGGCAGCCACTTCTTTCAAATATTTATTTGAATTATTTCTATCACATACACAAATGAAAGTGTGACAAAATGAATTAGAAACACTTTGAAATCAATCTTGTACAATCGACTGATTCCTTTGAAGTGATTTGTAGTTGGACACACAACCTATGTTGAAATCTAAATAAATTTGTTTTTTAGGGAAATGAAATCTCCCCAAAAGATAAAGATGATCATCTAACATTGCCTTGAATAAGACTCATACAGAAATTAACAGCCAAGTACTGATCATTCCTTGTTAAAGCACTGCCTTCTGTAACTGAATTCTCTGTTTATTATTGAAGTACATTCAGCATATATAAAAAAAAAATCTCTTTATGTTTTAGTTTGGATTACTTTTTTCACTTAACATCTTCACTATGTTAAATGAACTATTATTTCTTATAATGATCCTACTTGTTATATCCAAACTAACAGTAATTCTTTGTTACTTTTCCAGATGCTTAAGTATGTCTGTGTCTGCAAACTGTGAAACTTAGTCCCAGACACCTGAGGCTGTAATTATATCTGACTGCCATAATACTGCAAAAAGGCCAAAAAGATTTAGTAGTTACCATTAAATATGTATTAATATACTAAGATAAAAGACTTTTAACTATGTGTGCTATTATGACTGATTTGATGTCACATGACTCAAAATTGAAAGCTTATTTGATAAGAACAATGTTGTTATTTCATTTCTGTATCTATTGCTCAATGCTTGTAATCACTGTATCTTGTACTTCACTTAGCAATAAACCATCAATAAAATTGAACTCTCCTTATGTATGGAGCAATATTCTATTTCAAATACATAGAGAAAAAGGAACAATAACTCAAAGAACATCACTGTGCTGTCATTTAATGCACTGTATTCTAGGAATCATTTAAAGGATTACCCTAGGCTATTTAATTAGTCCATTAATATGTAGTGATTTATCTCTTATAAATTGATTTCTCCCCTCCACACTTAACTGATCTTGCCATTGATCTGTCATTCTGCCCTCAAACGATTTCAAATTAAGTTTTCACTGCTTTGGAGTCCTAGTACAGAATTTCAAGACCTTTAACCTAACAAAAGTGTCCTAGGATTCCCTAGACCTAAGTTGCTGAGTGAAGGAATACTAGTAACTAAGAAAATTCTCTACAAAGCAAATATGAGATCTGTATCATATCATATGAGCTCTCTTCCTTTGGTGACCATTTTGAATTGTGTAATAAAACAGCATGCTTTCTTAACTATGCTTAGTCTTTAGATTCTTTGTGCTGCTTTACCTGAGTTGCTGTAATTCCTTGCTCTACTTACAAGAGCTTAGTAGCAAGAACATTCTGAAATGGAAACATGCCTTATGCTCTAAACATGCCTTATGCTCTGCAGTCTCCAGTGAGCAGACAAAACAATCCATCTCCACTGAACACNTTTTTTTTTTTTTTAAAGTCTGATATGAACCATTAGAACAACTGAGCAGGATTTCAGTTCTGTAATGTGCTGGACTATACACTGAGCTGCTGGGCACTCTCAAAAGCCATCTATTCAAAGGGAACTGATGATGTTGCTCGTTTTATATTATTTAGTCTGACTGGGCTTTAAGAATAGATTAATTTTCAGATTAAATTTCTTCCTGCAATAGCTAAAGGGGTAAGAAATCTTCTCAAGTTTTTCAAGTTGAGTTTAATTTAAACTGGAGAAACCACCAAAAATGATTGAAGTGATACACTGTTGTTTTCACAAATAAATGTGAAATAATCAAATAAATGTTCTAATTGCTATCAGACACTCATAAGACATCACTTCTACCTTTATTAAACAAGCTAAGTAGGATTATTTTAATATTTTACTAAGCTTCATCTGTCTCTATTATTTCCTCTATTTAATTCACAAAATAGCTGTTACCTTTCTCTTCACAATTACATAAGTACTCTAAAACTACCTATATTACCTTCATTGTTAGGTAGTAAACCAGTCATTCACACTCTTTTCAATATTACACACTCCTGCTTTGCAGAAAAATAGTTAAGGATATCTATGTCCAAATTGCAGAAAAGGGATTTTAACTTGCTTGATTTGCTGCTGATCACAAATCAAGCTAATGAAAACCTGAATGTTATAATAATCATACACTAACCTTGATTGATACATATAATATTACCTAATTTCCCAAGGTTTCAGTATGGAGTTCAAAAGCAGGAACTATGGCTATATCTCTCTTCCTAATTGTTTACACTCAACATTCATTTTCATGGGAGTAAACTGTTATGTTGGTAAACACTAATAGTTTGTGACATTTGAAGTTTCTACACTTCTACAAGTTTCTCTTGAATTTCATTGCCTTCCTTTTTTTTCTCTTTGACATCATTCTTTCCTTAACTGCCCCGGTGCCACTTCCTTACACAGAAGGGGTTCCTCCAATCAATGCTTTCTTTATCTACAGATGGGTTCAAAAGGTAATTAGGTAAGTACAAGTAAAAATTGCTACCAAGGCCTAGTAAATGAAAGTGCAACTACAAACTTTGGCTCAGAAAAACCCTAAACCACAGAGAAAGACTGAGGAATAATTTATCCCTGAACATCTGTCTTGTTCATAAGTCTGTCCAAAATGATGTGCAGCTGCAGCTTGTCCTGAAATAAGAAAACTTTATTGGAAAGGGGCAGGGGAGCCAGACTGATAACAAAACTATAGTGGACTAAGACCTAAAAATGGGGACTAGAATGGGACATTGGGAGGAATGCTCTCAAAGTGTTCACTGACTTCTGAAAACTCTATCCAACTTAACTAGATATAGGACACTGGAAAATGTGGCTGATGTTATACTCACAAAGTATTTTCTCCTCTCATACCAGAACTCCAGACTGTGAATACAAAATTCTTTCTCAAATTCTGAAAATTAGAGGACATGTCTCTAAATCCCTCTGAAAGGACTTAAAGTAGTTGTTAGTAATTTAGTACATAAGCTTGATTAATTTGTAAAAGAAAATTACTACCGTAACATAGAAGAATGACATGGCTTTCCATCGGTGCCATCATTTTCTACAGTTTTATCATATGAGTTATTTCCATTTGTAAATATAAAGGCAAAATGAGCAACATATGCAACAATATTTTTGCAGTATATTGCAACATACCAGAATCATTAAAAAAAAAATTAAAACGGCTTAAAAAGTGTTAATATCACATTTAAAAGAAAAACTACAACAATGTTCAAATATCACTTTGCCAAAACTGTGGTGGCAGAATGAAACTTAGTCAGCCCTATCTTCTTAGTGCACATTTTAGCCATGCTTTACAATCTGCCTTGAACTGCAAGGAATTAAGCAATCTACAAAGATCAGCAGCAGAATGTTGTCTCCTAAGTCACTGCATCAAGAAATAATGCTTCAGTGGAAAGATTTCCCAAAGCTCTTTCAAAAGCTTTATCAATTCCCGCAAATAGCCCATAAAAGTTGTCTTCTACTGCCCATACTGAAACCCATGACCTGAATTTCCAGGTCACTTTTATCAGAGAGAAACAGTGAAACCAATTTCACTAACAGTGTTGTCAAAGATCTATAGACCAAGACAATTACTCAGAATAAAACTTCTATTGAAAGTCCTCATATAAAAACATTTTCAACATTTTCTTTCGGTTTTAACAAGTTATGATTAATTTTCAGTTACTTTTTTTCCCCTATGAAATTAAACTACTTCCAAGTAGAAAAATGTGATCATGTACGAATTTATATTAAAATCAGGAGTTGAAATCATCTATCAGTATACAGTGAATACACTCCAAAAAAATACATTGGTATTTACAATAACTGAATAAGTTAGTATTTCATAGTTCTAACTGTTCAGGATAGTTCAGAGCTCTTAAAATCTCTTTTTTTTCCTCCACTTTATTTATCCTCTTAAATCTATGCTACATTACTATCTATATATTATACTGAGACGGTGAGAAATCATATCCCAGCATTAAATTATGTGGTATATATTCTTGTTCTTACTAAGTTAGAAAAAATACACAACTGTGCTATAAATTGAAGTACTTGGTATCTGAAACAATCTGCATGTCTCAATTCAATGCCTGTTAGATAAAGCATCCACACTTTATAAGCAACTACACAAGGGTTAAATTAGAGCACTAAAGTACACATAGCACTCCAGGTTTCTGAAGAGAGCTCTACTGGTGCGGTTCAGGCGTACAAAGGAGGTGAAACGAGCAGGCTGAGACAACAACTGCTGGAGCAAAGAAGTAAATCCCCACAGAAGTAGCAAGAGAACCTGAGGTTCACAAAAGAAAAGATTAGAGAAAGGGGATCCACAGAGAACAGCACTACAGGGTCATCAAATATGGTAGAAATTAGTAAGGAGAGAGAGAGAGCGTATGTAAGAGAAAGACCTGGCAATGGAAAATATTGCAATGAGGAAAGGGGAAAGACATAATAGAAAATATTCAAGAATTAGAGGGCTCGAGAAGAAAAGAGAAATTAAGCAAGCAAGCATCCATGCAGACTTAAAGAAAGCGAAAATAAACGACAAGTAAAAAGAACTGAAGAAAGATCAGAGAGCATGCACTGGCACAAAAAGTAAAGAAACATTCTATCTATTGACATCTAAGGTCATAAAGAGCTTCAGTTACACAGCTTTAAACATATCTCTGCTTACTGTGAATAGGGGTGGATGGCAATCCCAGAAGTTCTTGTCTGCTGCAACAGAAATGTTTCTGTCCTACAGTACAATCAATAAAAATCAATTGCCTGATAATTGCTTTGCATCAAATTAAATTATGGAGGGCTACATAGCTCAGAGGGTTGGAAATGAGATGTGGAGCCTTTCACCTCTGGGTCACTGCTACAAACCCAATGCAAGTCAATAATGACTAAGAGTTGTTACTTTTGTGTAAGTGAAACACCTGATTTTAAGCTCTACTAAACCACACCTTTGCTGCTTTATAACCTCAGAACTTTGTTTTGCCAATCCCTGAATAAAGCTGGATGAAGCTCCCAATACCTCTCATGTGACCTTTGTGCTGCCTGTGATTATAATTGACGTAATTTCTTATCCTTTCAATAGATTACAACCCAAATCCAAAGAGCCTGGTTACTTTCGAAACCAGTTTGAAAAACTGAAGAAGATCACAAGTTAGATTTAAAATATTTATCAAGACCCCAAAATCAGTATAGTATTTCTTATTTTAGCCAGGATTATAAATACTCAAAAACCACTTTTTGAGCATTTTGATTCTCACAAAAAGCCCCAAAACCAAACAAGAAGACAATCCAAAACATTACTAATTTTTGCATCTCTCTTGAGGCAAAAGCAAAAGGAAGATGATACAACTTTCTGAAAACACTAGCTGGTGTTACATAGAAGACAACTAGTTTTATTGTGAAAGTAAAGTCTGGACAGTACCTGTGATACTGCTGACAGCTAAACCTGCAAACACAGGCATCCTGTTTCCCAAAGTTTATGTGTTTTTTCCAATTGTATACAGGAAAATATTATAATTATTATTTACTTATGCATTTTAGATTGCAGATTCAACTCCATTTCTAATTTAAGCTTCAGCAGTCAAATACTTTTAGTCTGTTCTCATCAGCTCTGTGATATTCATGACTATCTCTAGCATAATTAGCAGATTGGTGCGGACAGCCACATGCAGATGAATTTGCTTCAGGAATTAGAAGACTATGACTGAATTTGCATGTTCAGGAGTTCCAGGGAGAACATGAATTCTTTTTCCCTACAATCTTATTTTTACAATTTATTGTTCTAAGAATTGGGCAGCAATTAAATACCTTTACAAGGGCCGTGATAACTGGAGCAGGGGTGGGGGAGGAGGTTCCATTTGCCAAAATAAAAGAATATTAGGAAAAAAAAATATTTGTTGCTATTTCCTTTTTTCTTCCTATATCCTGGTAGTAAAGAATGGAGATCACCTCCTCTGGACAGTCAGGCACTTCATTATCAATAAACCAAAGAAACACACCAGTATTTGTAATACCCTTCAGTTAGTATTTACTCTAATATATCAAATATCTATTTTCTAGAAAGCAAAACAGTATGCTTAGTATTTTCAGTGAGGCAGACAACTTATAAATAAAGAACCTCATTATAAAAAACAGCCTGTAGCTTCATGCTATAAACACTCCAGTTTATATACCATATATATATTATGGAATTGCCGCTCTCCCCAAACTGCAGCAGAAGATTGTCTTTTGGCTAGGACATAAGGAACTGAGCAAATTAAAAAAAAAAAAAAAATATTCACCTTTTTGTCAACACTACCATCAGAGTCTCAGTGTAGTTTATGTAGCACACTTGTAAACCCTTTAAAACAGAGTGCAGACCATCATGGGGGTAAGAAGCAGCAATATCACAAGCAGATACTTTCCATCACTTATTACACTGTAAAGAAGATCACCCTTTCTTCAAGGAGGTACAAACCTCATACCTCAGTTTAAACAAGACTGTGCAAAACTGTGCTAGCAGCACACTGATACTTATTTTACTTCAGTTAGAGAAAACATTAGAGTGCTTCTTTTATACAATAGGGTAGTCAACAGAGCACTCACCTGACTGCTGATTTCCAGGCCATGATCACCCTGAAGCCACAACTTCTTTCAAGGAAAAAAAGCTCTAAGCTGTAAAGAGGACCAGGAAGAGGGTTCTTCCACTCTCACCACAGTGACTGAATCTCCATGTGCACAGAGGGATCAGAGCCTAGAATTTACACCAGCCTTGGCATTTAAAAGAAGCCATATCTAACACCTAATGAATCCGGTACAGCTACAAAACATCCCAGTATCAGCTTTGTTGTCCTAGCTCAGGATACATTTCTGCAAGCAGAGAACTGTATTTCCAAACAGCATCTGTGACTCTCAGTTTGTGCCCTCTCACCACCCACACAGCCTGTGTGAAAGGCTCCTGTCACACGTGTTTTGAATTGACACTAATGCTAACTAAGTGAATCAGCTGTGTTCAGGCCCTGACCAAGAAGCTAAATTATTCCAGGAACTTAGGAAGAGGTAGGATACCTTCAAAAATGTATCTAATTTATGATCCACCTACTCAATATAGAATTTCCTACGGATAGTAAGGGGTGGTACATCTTGGAAATTACTGGTATTTTCCATTCTTAAGACTTCATCATTGCCACAAAAAACCAGTGCTATTAGTCTATAATGCAGATTTATCATCGATAATCTTTGAATTAATGCAGGAAATAAATACTGCTTTATGAATCTTGATCTGGAAACTTGAATGAAAGATGTTGCAGCTTATACTACTATATAAAATACTGGTCTAATTTCTCACTATACTTGAAAGCTTAATCGTTTGGACTTGTTTACTACACAGTTTTTCTTCTAGCAGAGTAACTACTGAAATACTTTTTCAGCAATCTTTGAAACAATTTGTCATGATTTTTTAAACATACTTTTTATTGGCATAAACCAGTTTGATTTTGGCTTGATTTATAGTGAACATTTCATTGTATGTTATTTTTCTAGCGCAGCTCTTTAAAAAAAGCTGTTTCCATTCACAGGTACATTGAAAAGAACAAAAAACTTCTACGTAAAAAGTAATATGACAACCTAATTTGAAAATATTCACCTCATTCACATTTACCCGCCTCCACTAAAAGATTTATAACACGTCTAAACCAGAAATTGATGAATTTGTCAGCATCTGGGACATTTTGATCATAATCAATAATATAATTTTACTTCTTAAATGGGTTTTCAATTAAAGTACATTTTTTTCAAAGCAATTTTATTTTGGTCATAAAAATAGTTTCTCTGCAGACTAACAGCATTAACTCGTTTCATACCAGGTGCTGGGTTGTAAAGGACAATAACCTGCACAGCCAAACAATGATAATACAATAATTAATGAAAGACATATAAAATTAATTGTGCTGTTTCACAGGTTAAATATTACAAAGTAAAACATTCCTTAGATAAATAAGTACAAGTGTAAAGATCAAGCACTGTTACACAAGTTTAGAAGTTCATTATCCAACAATGAAGAACCTAAGGACAGCAAGAGAACATCAGTGTTAGGAATTCAGGCTGGCCTGGCTCCCACAAATTCACTTTTGAACTTTCTCTTAGCTCTCAAGAAAACCTAGGACAAGACAACCCAGTAGCTTCCACAGAAAGTTAGCTGTAAAAGATTTCTTGGATGGAAGAGTCTGCCAGGAGCAGCAGAAATGGAGTAGACCATCGCCAGTCTCTCATCAGATGATATTAAATGACACTATCAGGATTTCCTTTAAGTTTTATTTCTCTGGAAGCTGGTGCTTACTAGGTTAGGGACTTGCTGTAGAGAGCTAAAGTAAGGAATTTTTAATGCAATACAGCAAGACCTTTTAGATATAAGAAATAGAAACAAAATTTAATAGTGTGGAATAAGACAAATGAGCAAATATATATGAAATCATGCTAAACCAGAGGGGTTTGTGGACCATTGAACAAATACTCCTGCTGTAGAAAGTGAATTAAATCAAGTGGTGTGATCTGATTATCTTCAAGGATTATTTGTCATGGGCAAACTACTGGTTCAGGTAGGAACAGACTGTTACCCTTCAACTAAGTGGCAGTTATTGATCTTTGCTGGCACAGCCTCATTGTTACATGGCTTCACTGTTATGGAGAGGCTGCTGGCTCAATGTCTGTCAGTCTGGGAAATACAAGTAGCCCTTCCTTAGGAAAGATAAAGGGAGGTAATTTCAGGGTCTTTCATCTTTTACAGAGCTCTACTGCTCAGAAGCCAGAGAGTGTATTTTCTTTGTCTGTGGCAAGTAACTAAATCTTGAACTTCACACAACTATTATGGATGGATAATACGTATATCTAGAAATAGGGAGAACATTTCTAGCACTATTGTTAGCAATGGAAGTACAACTTCACCCAGACCCATCATCCTGTACCAGGACAGAGCCCTCAGAGCAAGGAAAGGAGAGGGCATGCTTAGGGGAGATTACGGGAAACTCTTTGCAAACCCTTTGAGTTTTGCTGTCACTTCTGAGAACTTTCTTAATTGAATGGAAAAACTTTTGCAGAGAATTTGGTAAGAAACAGAGAAGGGTTCTGTAGCTTTAAGAACAGACAAAAGCCTTGCACTCTTGTTCAGGGAACTGCTTTACATAAATCTTCAGGAAGTCTCTGAGAGGCAGTATCCTGGACAGAAATCAGATAGCTATTTCTCAGGCTCAAGTATCCAGCTTGTTTTGAGGCAAATCTCAAGACAAATACACCAAGAGCTATAAATCAGAGAACTATACCAGATGCAAGCAAAAATGAGTCTACAGAAGCTAAAGAACAAGTACATGGTCCCACTGCTCTTTCCACCGCTTTTGTCAAAAAAAAGTATGCTAGTTTCATAGTTCTCCACATAATTTGAAAACCGAAAGTCACAATTGGTAGAGGTCTTGGAAATTTCACTCCATTCAGCTTTCGGGTGGGAGAAAGCTTAGCTTAGAATCAATCAGCTTCTGTTTGTTTATATTTGGAAGCTGGTTCTGAAAAGCTTCTCCACACAGGAAATTCGTCTTCCCACGGTAAACAACCAAATAGGTAT
The DNA here is from genome assembly GCA_013397075.1 of Rhabdornis inornatus. Taxonomy (NCBI): domain Eukaryota; kingdom Metazoa; phylum Chordata; class Aves; order Passeriformes; family Rhabdornithidae; genus Rhabdornis; species Rhabdornis inornatus. The sequence continues at coordinate 113,333 of VWZS01005382.1, read as the reverse complement.
GAATGCAGTCATAAATTATCATTGCAGAATAGCAACCACACAAACGTTGATCAATTAAAGTAGAGTGAAATCTTGTTTTATGTCTCCCTTAGTGAAGGAGGATAATTCCTGGGATTCACCATTCTGAATACCCTCCACCATTACTTTACACATCCACCTAAGCTCTCAGGTGCTGTGCATTTAAGTCCCAGCTGGGAGATCCAAACGTACAATGACATCCGAGAGAGGTTGTGAGGCTCAGTGAATGTGGCAGGGGAGTCAGGCTCCTCGGAGAGGAGTGACAGCAGATGCCCTCCAGGGGAGCTGCAAACCGCGCGTCATCCCGGACTGCCACCCCGGCAACACGCTCTGGACTCAAGGAAAGGAGCTGACAGGCAGCAGCCATAGTTTCAGCTGTTCCCTTCAGATCTCTCCCAGCAGGTGTCACTGCGATGTAGCATTGCTATACAATCTTAAACTAACAAACGTTAAAGTAGCGAGTTCCTTTCCCCCCGAACTTTTCATTATGTAAAACCTGAATAGTCCGCAAAAATGAGCTTTGTGATGAGAGGGTGGGGAAAACTACTAGCTGCGTGTCATTTCCACTTCCAAACAGCTGATTTTTCTCTTTTAAATTGTTACACCTCTGAAAGAGATGTCTTTAATGAAGTGGTTAATTTAATGCAACGCTCAGCATTCTCTTCCTAACAGTAATGTACACAGATGGCTGTATTCCAAACTCCATTCATCTATTTCGAATTGTTATAAAATGGCTGTTGAATTCTATTCTTTGGAAAGATAAAATATATTTGTAATAAACAACAAAATTTTCTAGCATCTGGTTCTGAAAATTAAGAAAAAAACAAACCAACACAAAGGGGGAAGAAAGGATTTCCAAAGCAGTCTCCATGAAGACTCTGACTGCTACCACCCAGCAATTCTGCAGGCATTCAGACACCTCACTGTAATGTCTCAAAAATCAATAGCAATTTATTCTCTCTTTGGACCCCAAGCAACAAAAGTAAATAATACTGTCACCTGCGGTCTGCCTTCAGAACATGGTCACAAAACAGTCTTGCTACTATACCACAATCCTCCAGGGCTCTTTATCTATGCTGGCTTTGCAGATTGTAATGGCTTTCACAAGGGAGAAACACACAAGACAGCAACAAAAAGGGGTCAAGTTCCTGTACTCTGACCACCTAGGCTGCTGAACTGGAATTAAGAAAAAGGTTTGGCACCTGTCTTACTTCAGTTTCAACTACATTAATTTTATTAACTACATTAATTTTATTAAAAAGGAAAAAGAAAAGAAAAAAGAAAAAAAAAGAAATCCAAAACTGAAAAAGGAATATTAGAACTATCTTTTCTCATGCAATAAAAGGGAAATCCTAGAGGAAAAAGTTGTAAGACAGGTTGAAACTACAAATATTTGCATCATTTAAAGGGACCTCTTAAATTAATTTCTTAAAAATTGGAGGCTTTGAAATTCACATTCCTTACAATGCTACTGAACATATGTCAGAATATCCAAAGTGATCCAGAATATTGACAGATTGTTTTCAAAATCATCATCATCATCCAATATTAAGGAATCAATTCCCATCTCATTTTAAGATAACCAGTTTCTTTTAACTGCTCACAGCATGAGGCATATCATCATCACAGGGACCTTCCAAAATTTCAAACACATGATATGAAGATATGCTCACTCATCTTCTAGTGACCCTGTGTATGTATGTACAATGGACTCTTGTCTTCCCAAGGAACATTATTTAAATATGCTTGTATCTTTGCATATTAAATTGTCTTCATTGCTGCATGGTGTGTAAAGCCTATAGGGCATAGAAATTCTCACCATCACCACCAATTCTATTTCTTCTTAGAAATACTGATTGTTGTGGGTTCGTATATAATAAGTTCAGGATGCATCACTAGCTCAAACAGGCATCACATCCTGATTTAAATAAGTTCATCCTTTCGCCAGTGGCTGTTTATATCAATGAGCACAAAGACAGGGCATGGACTGAACGCAAAGCAAGAAGTTTAAAAAAACCAAATTGCCTTCTATTCTAGTTTGCAACATGGACAGTAATTCCATGAAGTAATTTCCCACTCTAAAATTATAAAATGCCAAAACTTAAAAGCACAATACAAATACATGTATTTAATGGGTCTTGCAAAAACTCTCATTACAAGCCAGGCCAGAATTGTCATTTCTTTCAGTAGGGAAAAATTAGGAAAGAAAATGGAAAATTCCAAAAAATTTTAGGTTACTATCTTAGGAAAAGGGAAAATCTGCATGAATTTTACATGACCATGTGAGAAGAAATGAGGAGATACTGTTTATTTACACAAGATATAAACACTTGTCTAATCAAAGGCATTCTGAGCCAATGTTACAAGAAACTCTGGTAAAACATTAGAGGATTAATGTAATAATTATTTTAGAAATCAGGTGCAAAATGAAGAAAACCCAATAGCCACGAATGTCAAAGAAAAGCAACAAAATAAGCTGAATTTTATATTGAGTCATAAACTGAATGAAAAGGGGAAAAGGCTACAAAGATTTAATTAATTCCTCCTACTATAAGCCACAGCCACAATGAATGGAAAGTCTACCATTGTAAGAACCAAAGTTAGGGTAGAGCAAAGACTGCCTCAACAGTAGATTATTATTCAGTTATTTCATTAAAAACTGTAGAACTTTTTAATGAATATTTAATAAGCTCATCAGTATCTAAGTCAGACTGCTAGCATGGCTGGATATTCATTCAGTTCTATGCAGCCTCTTACTAGCCTCTTATTAAAAAAAAAACCCTTACGGGTTAAAAAGATATTTTATCTTTAATTTTACAAGAGCTAAACAGCATATGATTCAACAAAACAACAGTAAAAATCAGGAGTGTTTCTCTACTGTTCCATTTGTATCTCCCAAGGAGAGCATTTAATTTAATTTACTATTTCCTCATTTTACATTTGCAATTCTCTACAGGTGTCTGTAAATCCAGTGCTAACTACACCTAGTACTGGGAACACAAAGCAGAATTTTTTTGAAACCAGCTTAAATAATTCCAGAAATTCTTCCATGGCTTTGAAGCATCTCCCAGAAAAGCTATGACAAGTGACACTGGATTATATTGTGTTTAAAGGAACAACTCCTAGCTTGTCTCAGAAGCAGACTAGCCAGCCAGCCAAGGGAGGTGATTCTTGCCATCTACTCCACTCTGATGAGATCCCTCCTGGAGTACTGCATCAGTTTCTGGGGTTTCCAACATTGGAATAATGTGACCTGCTGGAGCAAGTCCAGAAGAGAGCCACGAAGATGATTAAGGGGCTGGAGCACCTCTTGCAGGAGGACAGGATGAGAGAATTGGGAATGTTCAGACTGGAAAAGAGAAGGCTCCAGGGAGACTTTACAGCACCTTCCATTATCTAAAGGGGACCTACAAGAGAGATGGAGTGTCACTTTTTACAAGGTGTAGTGACAGGAAAAGGGGGAATGAAAGAAGGCAGAGTTAGATTAGGCCTTAGGGAGAAATCCTTCACTATGCGAGCAGTGAGGCACTGGAACAGGTTGCCCAGTTCAAGGAGCTAAAACTCACCACAACTAGAACAGAAGAAAACGTGAACACCTGAATCAGCTAAGCACTGAGGGAGACAAGTAAGAGTACTGGCATGTGAAAGGTGCTGGAAGAGGTGATTTGGCTGTTTTTTTGTTTTGCCTACCCATTTTAACAAATTAGCTATATTGCGAAACTGCAAATTGAGTTGCGGACCAAATCAACTAATATGAATGCTCAGTTACCCTAATGCATCAACTACTGACACTGCTAAATGAAATTAGATCTTTTGTTTACTTTATGAGAAAAAAAGTTTAAGTTAACATGCACAAACTAACTTTGAGTGAAAAACTGGAGAAATACTTTAAAATTTTGCTAATATCACAGTGAAAGCAATACATTAGCCATCATGTGTTATAAACTGTTAACTACACGTCTGTCAGACTCACTTCAGTGCCTAGAAAAGTTATAGATACTGAAGGTATTGAAAAACATCTGGAGGACAATGCAGTCATTGGTCACAGCCAGCACAGCTTCATGAGAGGAAAATTCTACTTATCAGACCTGATTTCCTTTTGTGATCACATGTAGCTGATCAGGGGAAGCCAGTTGATATAATGTTTTTTATCTCAGTAAAGCTTTTGATACTGTCTCTCACAGGATCCTTCTGGACAAAATGTCCAGCACACAGCTGGATAAACACGTTATGGGATGGGTGAGCATCTGGCTCACAGGTCAGGCACGAAGGGTTACAGTGAATGAGGTGACATCAGGCTGGGGACCTGTCACTAGTGGGGTTCCACAGGGCTCCATCTTCAGCCCCGTGCTCTTCAACATCTTCATAAATGACTTGGATACAGGACTGGAAGGGACACAGAGCAAGTTCACAGAGGATACAAAACTTGGAGGAGCTGTTGAGTCCCTTGAAGGCAGGGAGGCCCTGCAAAGAGACCTCAACAAACCAGAGAGCTGAGCAATCACCAACCGTATGAAGTTCAAAAAGGGAAAGTGTCAGATTCTGTACCTGGGATGGCACAACCCTGGATATATGGACAGGCTGGGGAATGGGATGCTGGAGAGCAGTGCCATGGAAAGGGACTTGGGGATCCTGGTTGATGGCAAGTTGATCATGAGTCGGCAGTGCCCTGGCAGCCAGGAGGGCCAACCCTGTCCTGGGGGGCATCAGGCACAGCATCACAGCCGGGCAAGGGAGGGGATTGTCCTGCTCTGCTCTGAGCTGGGGCACAGCTTCATCTTGAGTGCTGGGGGCAGTTTTGGGTGACACAATGTAAAAGAGACATTAAGCTCTAAGAGAGTGTCCAGAGCATGGCAACAAGGATAATGAAGGGCCTTGAGGGGAAGCCGTATGATGAACAGCTGAGATCACTTGGTCTGTTCAGCCTGGAGGAGACTGAGGGGAGCCCTCACTGCAGTTACAACTTCCTTGGGAAAGCAAGAGGAGGGGCAGGCACTGATCTCTGCTCTGTGCTTACCAGTGACAGGACCCAAGGGAATGGCCTGAAGCTGTGTCAGGGAAGGTTTTTGTTGGATATTAGGAAAAGGTTCTTCAACCAGAGGGTGGTTGGGGTCTGGAACAACTCCCCAGGGAAGTGGTCACAGCATCAAACCTGACAGAGATCAAGAAGCATTTGGACAATGCTCTTGGGCAAATGGTGTGACTCTTTAGGGATGGTGCTGTGCAGGGCCAGGAGTTGGATTTGATGATCCCATCCAACTCAGCATGTTTTATGATATATAGATACACACACACACACGTGTACATGTGTGCGTATTTCTAGTAATTAACTATCATCCTCTCTCCAAAATGATTGGAAAAAGGTTAACTCAGGACCTTTGCTGACATAAGGGTTCTCATTTCATTCTATTCAGACAGGAATTTCTGTCATCATAAGGCAGGTGAACCCTAGCCTAAAATTTACAACCTTCTGTTTATAAGGAACTAGAGTTAACAAGAATATTTACTAAGTTTTCAATGGATTAAGCCTTTCCCTTCTAAAGAGATCCCTACAAATCACTTCAACTACTAAGACCAACCCAAGCAAACAAAGAATTAAGAAAGTGAACCATTTTAATCACTACTGTGCTAATACTGCCAATAAGGTTACTGCTAATGTGGCCATTTTTCTTTAGGATGTATATAGAAATTGTTAAGTAGATTATCTCTCTTATATAACAAGTTTTGACTGCTTATCAGTTTACACTAAATAAATATTTGCAATCTAAACACAAAAATTTTTAGAAGACATTACTTTGCACTTTCATTAAAAAGTGAAATTGACTGGATAGGACAGCATGCTTCCTTCCAGGCTTTCCCAACTCTTATTTAAAAATCTTGGTATATGAATTTGCCTCCAAATGTGAGCTTGCCAGAACAGAGGTGCACGAGAGCAAATCACATAACTGGGAAGCCTGAAAATACAGGATAAAATTATCAAGAGAAGGCAGCATTTTATCACAAATTTGAGTGCTCAACGAGATTTTTAAAAATGCAATACATTCTAAAAGCTCTAGCTTTTTATAATCCTGGAGTATGTTAACTAGCATAACTTCTAAGTTTGCGGAAATATTAATTTGAAGGCTAATAGTCCAAACCCAAGAGACCCAAAGACTCAGCAAGGTCCCCTCAGCAAGGTGCAATGCAAACAGAGAAACCAAAATTCTCTGCTTGTAGTTTTGACACTGTTGTTGCATATCCTTCTAAACAGCACTTCAGACTTCATTACACACTTCTGACAGTTTAAAACTACTTTTCTCCTGAAGTTTGACACACAGCTCCTTAACTATTCCAGTAACAAAACAGAGTTCACAACCAGAATTCTTACAGTAGGGGGAATTTGTTTTATTTTTCAAGTTTAAAAAAAGAAAATGTACTATCAAATCCAGCGACTTATGCCTCTCTTTGCATGGCACTAAAATGATGCTTACAGGACAGATGTAGTTTTGTGGCTTATGGCTGAGTATAAGCAGACTGCATATTGTAAGCAAGCTGTGTAGGACAGTTCATCATTTAGATTGCCTGTTGTTTCCTATTGAACGACCTTTATTCAATTCCTTTTCTCTTTACTGGGTTTTAAATATACAGAAAGAAATATTCCAATAACAAAATATTAAAAAAAAATAAAAACAGTTTCAAGGGGTGATGGAATGATTAGGGAAACATTCCAGTACCACGGTGTTTATCATCAAAGACAAGAACATATATCCCAATTTCAAATCAGATTTCAATAGGACACAAGAAGGTAGGCACAGTCTGAGATACTTAAAAAGGAGTAAGTTCAGTGGCACATTGAATTTAAACTGAATGAGACAGAAGCTTCACAGAAACAAAGTAAAATTTTTCTAAGTCTATCTTGGAATTAGAGTAGAATAAACAAATACTAATATATCCATGTTTTTTTAAATAGTTTTTTTTCTTCCCTTACTTGCAATCATACATACTTATCTATTCAAAAGCAGGCAACTGTTTAAGTGATCCAGACTTCCATCAAAAAGGTTAGTAACAAACTCATTTACACTTAAAAGACATTCTTACTATTCTTACAACTCAACATAAATAAAGAAATCTAACTAAAGATGCTAACCTAAATGCACCATGCTACCTTAAGAAAGTAGCCTCAATAAAAAGTGTCATTAGTTGTACCATGTTCTGCAGCTTATATTCACTTATATATTTTGCACTGCACATTCAATTTAATTTTCTAGATTTACCCTCATCAGTGTGTGAAGATGCTCCAATAAATTCCAAATTAATAGATTCTGTTTCAAATAAGCAGGCTATATTTTACCAATATATTATGAAGGCTAACCCACACTTATTTTATTTGCTGAAGTACACAAATTTCTTTGACCTCACTGTCTTGATTTCTCTAGGACCTTACTCTGAGGCTGTAACAGATTGAAAAAGGTACCATTTAATTCGCTTTCCAGATTGTGAACATGACTGTTCAAAGCACACATGTAATTATATTCTTTCCCTGCAACAACATGTTTTAGAAACACTTTTTTCTAGTAGAAACCTATGATTTGATATGAACAGTGCTTTTTTCTGAAAAAGAAAGTGAAATTAAAATTTACCTTTAAACACTGCTATTTTACAAACTTATTTGAAACATTAACCTATAAAATCAATGCCTAATTTTAATATGCCCTTTGCTTTTAATATACTCTTACACCAAATGTTACCGCAGCTAAGAAGTTTCAGCATTTTTCACCTCTTTGAAAATCTGAAAGCTAACAGATTTTGTAGTATATATTTGTAGTATATATTAGTTCCAGCATTTCCCCTCACTAAAATCAATACAACTACTCAAGAAAAGCATGCAGGTACTTAAACCTGATAGCTGGATTTGAAAGAATACAATTTTATAGTCCTAAATTATTCTTCAGTGCATTGGCATAAAGAAACATACCTAATCTTGAGGTTCTTCTCAAATCTACTGACTATGAAACACATGGCACAAAAGAAATCTGCCATCCTGAACCCAAAGGAAACCATATAATGAAAAGAGCCACGACAAAATAAATACTAAGTCTTAAAACAATAGTTGAAGAAGAAAACAAAATTCACAATCAAAAGGATTCTCCAGCTGGACAATTCTATCCCTCCTGTAATCATCGCAGAGAAATACTTTTAAGATTAATCCCTTAACAAAGGTGGGGGTGTTGGACTATTCCAGCCCATCTCTGTGCTCATCTTTGGCCAGAAGCTCCCTGCCTACTTAGAATCTGGGCAGCAGAGATGACTATGTGCCAGCTTTATAACTACTGCATTTCAGTGTAACGTATTACATACAAACCAACTTTTAATGTTCTAACTGAAATCTTGGACACTGAACTTCAAAAGAATCTAAACAGCTGAAGCTAAAGTAACACAGTTTTCTGCTATAACTGGGAAATATACACAACCTAAAAAACAAACTAAGCCAAACAGCAACTTGTGAAAAAAGCAAATGTACATGTTAAGGATACAAAAGTGGAGTTGTATAGAAATAGTTCATGTACCTGAAAGTTCATGTATCTTTATTGAAAGGAAATTTTAGTAAAATGAAAAGCAAATCCTAAAAAGTGCCCAAAAGGGAAACACTAAGGTACCCCACTAACACAGGGCAACTTTTTTTTCTTAAATGAGTGCTTTTCCAGCTTGAAGTATTGTTGATTTGTGTGTTAGAAGTTTCAGTGCATTTGTAAACTGAGGAGTAATGTGAAAAAATTGAACGTAGCCTTTGAGATCTAGAAACTGTAATATACTGTAAAAATAGACAGAATAGGAATCCCAGCAAGGCTAAATATATTATAAAGTAACTGCTCTCTCTGTAAGAAATGTACCTGTTTCTAACACAGGTATAAACTACAACATATCAAAATTTAAGGAGCTTAAGAAACCTAAGTTTTTGCTGCAGTAAAATCACAATTTGATTCACAACATTTATGTCAGAATGATAGCTTACAGTCAAGAGCTATTGTAAGGGACATTAGCTAATGCACACAACGTGAAACAACCAGCATCTTATGAGAATATTATACAGATGTTGGGTAAACTTGCACTGCTAAGATGGTTACTGCCCAGTACAAACTCTGCAGCAGGTGAGGCAGCATGCACTAAGAGGTAGATAGTGCTGAATGCACACTCTTTAATGATACTTTTTGGTGACCAGCCAATTTAAAATTTGATATTAAAGATCATTATGCTTTTAAGTTAAGCAGTTAAGTGACAAATCATTTACAAAAAATGAAAAATATGAAATATTGCCAAATATTAATAAAGGTATGAAAAAGCTAATTTTAAACAGCCATTTCAAAAGTAATATTCTAGAGATAAAATTCATTATTAGGTCTTTAGAACACAACAAATTTTGTGCATTTCACCAATTCTACAATTGTTCACGCGCTTACAGTTTTCAGTTCCTTAATCTATTGTTAAGACATTAGTGGTTTTTAAAAATAATTGAGGGCTAAACAGTGATGCACAGACTGATGCATTCCCAAGTCACCTCTTCCCCCCTTTAGTGTTAACAAGTAGGAATATGTTTTTGATGCTTCCAGTGTCAGGATCAGGTGAACTGAAAGGTTTTACAGAGTACATTACTCCAACTCCTTAAGGGGCTATAAAATCACATTAAACTCAGCTTGTTATTAATAATTCATGGCAACTTCCTTAGTTCACTACAGGGGCATCACTCTTAGGGCATCATTCTTATTGAAATAACTTAACAGGGAAAGTCAGATAAACAGTGTTACCATAAAATGAGAAGCCACCTACCATGAACCCAGGGACTCTAAAAGCCCTAAAGAATTTAAATTTTGTTTTACAATTTTCATAATAAATCCAAAATTCTACATTCCTTTCTAAAAGTTGACATTAATTTAATAGATAAGTAAAACCAACAAAATTTTATCTACTAATGAAATTTGGTTTATCTGCAGATTTGAAGGGTCACATTTCCACACATTTAGCTATACGGTGTAAGAGCTATTTAGGCTTTCATTACTCTCTAATAGATCCTTTTAACAAGAATATTTTACTTCAATTAAGGATTAAACTAAGTATATCTCATTAAACATATCTATGATGCAAAAATGCTATGATTTGGAATTGGAACACTTTTAACTATAGTTAAAAATACCTACTAATAAAGCAGTTACTGACACCAATTATGATCCATAAAGACTGCAAGACTTCATTCTTCATGGTCACATAATAGACAGTTCTTACAGAATTATGTCATGTATTAGTAACATCTGGATTTCGATGCACATGACTAACTAGATGGCCAGATTCAGTAAAAAACTGCATTCAGTATAAACACATTAAGATAGGGACTAGACACTCCTTTTGTAATTTGCTCAATGGAACAAAATGAGCTTTAATGCATCAGTAAACCACCATGGAAAAGTCAGCTTTATCCTTACAAACTTAATTAATTCTGGTGTAGAAAAAAAAGCAAATCCACTTCAAAAGCTTAGTCTGCTCTCTGAGTAAAATAATGCCCTATGCACAAAAAATTCTAGTTGTATGAAAATTCAAAACCCATCTTTTAGTTTTTAAAGCAACAAGAGAACACAGTTAGTGTTTTAAATGATTTGTTCCCCCCAGGCACAGTTTGGTCTTAAGAAGTAAGGTATTAGTGAGTGGCTTGTAATTTGCAGTGTCCAACACAGATAAAAGCTTGAAAGGGCAAGGGCCTAAGTGCATGAGTGCTCAAAGGTGCATGGGCCTAAGTGGTTCACTGCTGTACTTTCAAATTACAAGGAAGGAGGCTGTCTTTCTGGCTGTATCATCATTCCATAGATACATAATCTACATACTTTTAAAGACACACTTGATGAATTGGTCCTGATAATGTTAGGGAAAACAAAGAAGGTCAGGCTTTTGGGTACTGATTCTGAATCATCTACATGGTAACTATTCCCTGGTGTCTCACTCGTGCTCTGTTCAGTAATCTAGTAGCCCAGGAAGGTTGTGTTTCCTGACATTAACACCAAGGATAAACAGAATTTCGTTACTGTCTTATGGAGGAAACAGTTGAGAAGCCTTCTCAAAAAGTCACTTGTTTCTTCTTAGATAGTTGATCTTCAAATCCAGCTGGAAACCAAGAGAAGTGATCCAAACTTCCCTTCTGAAGACATCAGCCTTCTTTTATTTGACTGCAACATCACCGTCAATAGTTTGATTCTTTAACAACAACACACAGCAAGTAGATATGCACAACAGTTTCTTGTAGATGAAATGAACAAGAAACACAAACGTTTTAACCTTTTTTTTCCTAATGCCCCCTTTGCACAAATGGCAAAGTAAATGAAAAGTCTCCCTGTGCACAGTCCTTTGTCCAAAAAGGGCTGCCTATTTTAATTCATGTCTAGAACTGAACTAAATTTCAAAAGTTGTTATTCACATGAAATCAACTATCTCATTTTCTTATGTGTTGCAATTGTATCCTAGATTGGTTTATAGTCCACTGTCTGCTCTCCTAGGTCAGGAAACTCATTATATGAACAGTTCTAAAATAACACATTTGAAATGAAACAGGAATTGATGCTGAATACTCATTGCACACAGTGATACACAAGGACATCTTAGGTTCTTACCAGAATTACACCAATAGTTGTATTGGTTGCATCACCCACTGAGAGTGCTTAATTTTTTCAATTTTATTTACATTAAAAAGAACTACTGACTTCTTAATATTGAAAAATCAGGAATGGACAACATATGTAGCAACTGCTGTCACTGACAAATGAAAGAAGGGAAATGCCAGGATTTCAGGCGTGGAGTACTTCTTGAGAAACATTTTAAGTCTGTGACCAAGTACAATTTATACCATAAGCAAGGACTGTTAGTAGTATTTGACTTGTACTTGAGATTTTTAATGTAAAACTCTACATAACTAAGAAGGAAAAAAAGCATCACAGATGTGTTCATGACACGATTTTAAGAAGCTGGTGTCCCAAAACAGCCTGCTCACTCTAATGCAAGTTACATGACTTTCCATCAGAATATTACCCAAGAACCCAAAATCTCTGCAAAACGGAAAGTATGTTAATACAGTACATGTTTGCTTATTTTATGTAATATTACAATAACTATAGTTTTAAATACATTTTTAAAGCATCTGATGCTTATTTTTTAAATGTGGAATTATTTTTGTCTCCATATCTCTAACAAAAAAATTACCAAATTTAATCCCAAGTGTAATTCAGAGGTGGAATGTCATAACTCCTAGGCAGAGTCACATACACCTACAGTAATATCAGCTGGTATTAAGTACATGTGACTCAATAATTCTCAGGTACAAATGGGCACATAAAGTTCTGAGCCGAGGAAGCTGAATTTGGACAGCACAGGTAAACTTTAGGAGCAGTGCTAGGATCAACTGTGTGGCTCTGATTGATTTTAGTATATGTTACTTAAGTCTTGTATTTATTTGAGGAACAAGACAACAGAAAAAGCTCCAGAAGTACTTCTCCTGAGCCTCAGGTGTTTTATGAGATTGATGTGGCCAAAGCACCATGCCATACTTGAAAATTTTGAGTTTTAATGTTATTTCAGAGCAGCACTCTGTACTTTTATAAGGCTGTAATGTGTTTTCATTTTACCTGTACTGAAAAAAAAAAATAATGGGTAACAGCAGGAAAGCAGCTATTCTAAGAAAGGGAGGCATAAAATCTAAACATAACGCAACAAAGAAGCAAATGAAGAAACTCTCCTTTTCCTTTATTAGAAATAAGGGAAACAGATTGCGCTCATCTTGCTTAGGGCCAAGCGTCTCATTGTATAGAATTCAGCCAGGCTCCAGCACAAGCTCACTATGGAGTTTTGCTGTGTTAAAAAGTAAACCAGATGGGATATTTGCTTCCAACAAGATAGTTCTAATGGAAATTGTTAGAAGTACTGTAAAAGAAACTTTTCAGCTTCATCTGCTATTTTATTGTGTATAATAAGGGCAGGCAGAATGAAAAGTAAACTATGAAAACAAACTGCAAAATTTTAAAAATTCAAAACATTAATCATTAACCAAATTTTGAATTTTTGTGCCTCAGAACACCAACTGCTTACATAAAGCGCATACCAGGCTAAAGCCAAATCTCAAACAGTAGCAGAGTTAGTGTGAATAAAGTATCTTAAAATCCTACAAAGTGAGCAAAAAATAGTGAACTTAAAGGTTAGCCTGTAGCTTCATACAACTTGAAGAAAAAATATGAAGCATGTGAACAGACCAAAACACCAGGACCTTGTGAGACCTAACAGACACAGCATTTTTGTTTAGGGCCATTAAGATAACACCTTCTGTTCTTAAAAGACACCATATTTTCCAGATGAGCTACAAAAGACAAAGTAGGTAGATAAAGTATAGTTCTACAGTTACAGTTTTTGATGACTTTTTGTACATTTGTCTAAGAATTTTTAAAGTACAGTGCCCTAACTGTGCTAGAGCAAAGTGAAAGAGCTGGGGCTTTTTTTGTTTGTTTGTTTGGGGATTTTTTTTGTTTTGTTGTTGTTGGTTTTGTGTTTGTTTCTTTCAATTTTTGTTTTGTTTTGGGGGTTTTGTTTGTTTGGTTTTTTATTTGTTTTTGGGTGTTTTTTTGGTTGCATCAATATCTTAGACTGCAGCCCTGAACTGTTCCTGGCAGTAAACAGCTTTTTTCAACACAAGCTACACCCATTTCATCACAAGTACAAACTGACTCTTAAAGAAAGATAACAGACAATAAGTGCAATATTTTGTAAACAAAGTAACTTAGACACAAACTGAGCCCATTAATTCTGAGAAACAGGGTCAGTTATCATTGAGAGATAAGCTTATGCTTCAATTATCCCAATCCAGTTTGCCAAATACAGGTACCTACCACTAAAAATTTACTGTTAAAATGGCAAGATATGTTTTCTTCTTTTTAAATCTTGCTCTCAGACTAAACACTGCTCTAAGCTCCCTTTTCTTCTTCAGGAACTGGTCTATACCAGACTTAAGAAATTCTACTCAGGCTTTGACTTTGTCCTACTGTATTTCTTCAATCAGCCAGAAAGCAGATTGGAATGAAATTGATATGATTGGATAAAGGAAAATCAAATTTTTTCAACGTTTAGTTTCAGTAATCTAATTATGAAGCTTTTAGTAATAGCGTAATTACTTTGAAGTTCTGAACATATGTTTCCACTGAGAATATTCCACAGAGGACACTGTACCAGAAAAGGGAAAAAATGTAAACATAAATCTACCAAAAATATTTCAGCTCATCAAAAAAAAAATAAAAATTGAAAGGAGAACCATATGCCAGACATGTAACATGATGTCCAATATGAACCACTTTTGTTTCCATCATGCACAGTCATTTAATTTAATACCAATGAAGAAAATGGAAAATAATTTTTCCATGACATCAAAGCACATTACCAAAACAGTACTGGATTGGCACATATAAAAAAAAAATGAAAATGCACATGTAAAATTATTATGACAAAAAGCAGCTGAACACTATTCCTTGATCTTTGAAGGTCTAAATGTTTCCACTGATGGAAAGGATGTCTTACAGAAATAGCTCACAGAATGGGCCTAAAAAAGCCCAGGCATCTCAGTTTCTTGTGATTCTTACTCTTGTGAATTTAGCTTAATATCCTGAGCTCTATACACAAGCTCTAAAAGTTTTAAATCTAAAGGATTAGATTTGGCACAAGTCAGTTCTACTGGCTA
>VWZS01005382.1:0-98533 GCA_013397075.1 Rhabdornis inornatus | reverse complement strand
AAAAAAAAAAGTCAACTAAGAGGGAAAATTGACCACTGAGCAAGACATTCAAAAATGCTAAACAAAAACATAGAAAACAGCAGCACATACAGGAAGACACTGGGGGGAAAAAAAACAAACTCAAAAACTAAACAAATAAAAGGAAGTAGGGGAACTACATCATAATATAGAAAAGCTTTACACTTTTAACAGAACAATACTCACACTGGTCATCACAACAGTGGTGAACAAAGCAAGCACATTTTTGTTAATGGAAAGTCAACTTTGCTTTTTTTGTTTGTGGTTTTCATGTACCACAAACAATTTACAAATGCAAATGAATTTGCTTCAGTGCCCTTCTAGGTCATCATCATCAAGAGCAAGCTTAGTGCACAAGCCTACTTCTGCATACTACAGAAAACTCCACTCTCAACAGATAAACTAAAGTAAAGGAGGATGTCCAACTTTTCTGGCAACAAATGCATTGTTCATACCACCTTCACAGAAAACACAGCACAACCAACAGCTTTTGATTGCAACTGCCCTCTAAAGTGAGAGAGGACCTGGACCAAAGCATATGGCAATGGATACTCTAGTTACACATTACATGCAAGTAAGCATGGGCAATAATTTAAAGAAACTGCCAAATCAATTTTCTGTAGGGTCCTATCTGAACAACTCAAAACACTGCATCAGAATATCCTTAGCCCCTGTTTAATTAGTCTCCAGTGTCTTGATATTATAATAGTGTTATTCTGCGGACATCCAAAAAAATCATACCAAAAAAAGCAAAAGACACGTGCCACTTTTCCTCCCCATTACTACTTGTCTTTCAAAAAGAAATCCAATCAAAAAGCCTTCTCATCTCCCTTAATGCAAAAAACAAAATCCAGAACACTTATGTATATTTAGCAAAATGCAGCTGTCTTTTGAAGATATCCTACTTCAAATGATACTAACTTTATAACACCTTGCTGACAGAGTAATAACAAAGCATTCTGCAGGAAAATAATCGTTAAAATACCAGTAAAACACAAAGTTTTAATGATGCAATTCTGTACACGCAGTCCAATACAGCAACCCTCATAGAAGGGAAAAAGGCTCAAACAAATTGAGCAAAACAGGTAATGTATTTGAAATGCAAGTAGCCTTTGATATTCCGAGGTTTAAGCTTCGTTTAATCAAACTATCAGCCAGATTATTCCACATGCTCGTGAACTACAACTTGAGCTATTACTCCAGTATTGTAGTGGAACTATCCATAGCAGTATAACACCAAAATGGCAACAGGAAAAAAAAAACAACAAAATTCCAGCATGATATCAAAATATCTAAGTAGAAAATTCCTAAACTACTTTTCCTTTGGTTGCTACACTAGTACCATTATTATAATAGTACCATGTATGTACATATATTCAGGGATATTCTGAAAGTGTTTATTCTTATTTTGCTTCCTCAAGGTTATTTTCATAGCAATGAGAAATATTTATGCAGAAAGTAGATTACCAACACACTGAAAAAGGGTGCAACACAGAGGAGTGATTGGTCATCCAGATAGCTAAAACTTTCACCCAGGCTCCCATTCTCCCTTAACGTGATTACTGCTGGATGAATCATATTTCACTGTCAAAGCCTTTCGCAGCCTGTCGTTACTACCACCTTCATCTCTCATTCAACACAGAAATGCTGAACTGCCACTGTTAACTATATAGAGCCAATCTTCTACATTTTTAAAGCAGCTTAGGGCCTTCTTCTGGGTTTTTTGCTCTTTGAGAGATATTTTCTGAAAAATTCCACAAAGCTGTCCCAGTATCTTCCTTCAAAATCAGTTTTAATTTTTTATTTTCTCCCAGAACAGGTGTTCAAGAATGTGACATTATTGTCATGGCTGTTGGCTAAGAAATAGTCCAGCCAATCCAACTGCACTTCTATTCCACTAACACCAGTTTCCAGCTGATCCAATGGTAAGCAAAGAACTAAATAAAATAAAGAATAAATTTTAAAAACCCACCACAAACAACTCCCCAAACCTCCCATGCCCCTATGTAGAGCTATGACAAGTTAAGTCACTTAACTAGCTCAGTCTAGATTCAAATTACCATTCAAGGAACCTGAATGTGCACAAGTCTATATGACCTGGTCTGTGAGAAATGAAGAGAAAAAAGAAAGAAGATAGAAAATCAAAAATCAATTAAAGGAATTATTATTTGTACAAGTATATTATGGCATTAACTTATGAGGACACATGAGAGATGAAACTGTGAAACATTTTGGAAAACACACCACGTGTTTCATAGGAAAATTACTTTTAATTCTCAGGTTAAAAAAATGGGTAGATTATTATCTCACCCTTCCCCTCCTGCCCCCAATTTTTGCTATAGCATTACCAGCTCACAAATGTTTAGAGGAGAGTTTTCAGAAAGTCTTAGAGTGGGATCTTGGACTAGGTCTCCACATCACATGCTTTAAAGAGAAATCTTTTTATTTTTGGGGGGTGAGGGAGGGTGTCATACTGATTTTGGCTGGGATAGAGTTAATTCATCTTAGAAGCTGGTACAATGCTGCATTTTTAATTTAGTATGAGAATAATGTTGGTCACACACTGATGTTTCAGTTGTTCCTAAATAGTGCTTAGCCCAAAACTTTTCAGTTTCCCATGCTCTGTCAGTGAGGAGGTGCATAAGAACCTGGGAGAGAGTGTGGCCAGGAGACAGCTGACTCAAACCGGCCACGGGGATATTCCACACCACACAGATCATGCCCAGTAGATAAACTACTGGGAGTTGGTCTGGAGGCTGGGCTGGGCATTGGTCAGTGGCCAGTGAGCAATTTTATTGTGCATCCCTTGTTTCTCTTGAGTTTTATCCCTCTCTCCTTTGCATTACTATTATCATCATCATTAGCATTATCTACTAATACTAATTAATATTAATACTAATAATAATTAGTATTATTATTACTCTGTTTTAATTATTAAACTGTTCTTATTTTGCCCCCAATTCTCCTCCCCATGCCACTGCTAAGCAGGGGAGCAGGGAGTGAGCCAGCAGCTGTGTTGTACATAGTTGCCAGCTAGGGTTAACCCAGGGCAGGTTGCAACTCGTGTAAAGCTGTGTTTTTAAATTTGCACCTAATCGGTCTGTACATTTCATAATCAATATTCACAAATGTTTCTGTCTGCCACAGTGAAAATAAAATTATCATTCCTCAGTCACATAACATTTATATTCATGAGCAGTAAGTAAATATCTAAATTTCAGTGTGAGGGCTGGAGGCATCAGCTCTGTAACCACACAGGCAGTCCCTCAGGTACACTCAGCTTACTATTCTGAAGCATTCAAAAACAAACATGCACTGCAGTTTCTGCAAACACATGTATTTTATATACTACAGCAACACATCAGATCAGCAGATGACATTGCAAAATAAAAACAATGGAATACCTGACCCTCTGTGCTTTCCTAAAGCCAAGCCTTCAATTTAAAAGGTTTTCAACTATGTAAGAAAAAAGTAGCCCAAATGACAAGAAAGTCGTATAAGAAAAATTTCACAACTAAGAAGAGATCATTTGCATTAGTAAGTATACAAAGTGAAAATACTGGACAACTGTTTATAACCTTCTTTTTAGCTTTAGCAAAGGTAAAGAACATTAGTCATACACCCGTAATCATTTACTGCTAAGAAAACATGAAGAGTTGAAATAGCATTCTTGGAAACTTTTGAGATGTTCAATTTAAAAACAATAAATACTTTCACAACAAAATGCATGGTTTTCAACTCGATCAGATCGTAAATAGACAGCAACTATGACACCAACGCTGATGATCAAACAGAAAACCTGAGGACAGCGAAGAGTTGCTAAAATGTATGTGCATCCACTGCATTTTATAGGTTTTACTTTAAATAATTCTCAAAACTGAGAAAGTCAAATCAAGACGAAATGTGTAACAGGAAGGCTACAAAACGGATCCTGTAATTTTGAACTCCCCAGGTATGGGTTAATCTTTCAAGGGAGAGAGGAAAACCCAGTGCTGAAACAAGCGAGTCACGCTTCCGACCAGCACTGGATGGGTACGCAGCGCATCTCAAGGACCAAAGGGTCGCACTCCCAACACCACGAGGTGCTCTAAGTTGCTTCTTTTCCAGGCTGCCGCCAGGCACCACGCTAGACCAATTACACGTACAGGTGCTGGCAAGGCCAAAACAACTTCGCAGATAACACAAACCTTGCCGAGAAGCATTTACAATCGATATACTGAGAAGGAATAAAAAGCAATTTAAAAACGACCTCAGCCACGAGGCCTGGCCAGACTTTTTACCCCTTCTCCCACGGGGGTAAAACAGGAGGTCAGTGACCCTTCTCAGCACTTTGGGCCCCGCGCGGTCCCGACGCGGTTTAACCAGAGGGCGCAGAACGACGGCAACCGCAGCTCGGCCCCCGCCCTGCCGAGGCACTGGGGAGGACGGGCGGGGACCGAGGGAGCCAGGCCAGCCCCCACCACCCCCCAGGGCCGCAGACGCGACAAGAGCAGCAGCCGAGACAGCAGCAGCCGAGACAGCAGCAGCGAAAGGGCGGGGAGGAAAGGGGCGGGGAGGAAAGGGCGGAGCCGCATCCGGGCTCGCCCCGCTCCCTGACGCGCTCACTCACCGATCATGGGGGCGGCGGCGGCGGCCGCGGGGAGGGAGAGGGGCGTCGCGTGCACGCACGCGCGCGCGCGCGCGCGCGCGCACGTACGTGCCGGCCGCGCCTGCCGCTCGAGCACTGCCCCTGTAGCCGCCCTGGGGGGTCTCGCGCCTGCGGGTGGGGTGGGCCGGCCCTGAACGCGCACGCGCTTCAGTGAGGGAGGCGGAGGCGCACGGTGGGCTCTCTGGGTAACGTAGTTCCTGGACAGTTCACACCGGCACACGCTTCTCTCATGTCATCGCCTCACATTTCTCCACCACGCCGCTAATGGCTTTCTCGTTAATTGCTGTCCGCCGGCCCGGTGTACGGTGCACCGGGGGTAGGTGCAGCTCTGCGGCGCCGGGCGGTGCCGACGGGGCTCTCCGTGCTTTCCCTCCCGCTTCCCGGGCGGGTTGTTGACGCGTTGCCTGGCGACGGTCGCGTGGCCAGGGGACCGCGCGTAGCGGCAGGTGCCCAACGGAGCCCGAGAGGGACCCGCAGGGCCGGACGCGGCGGGGGGGACAGCGGCGGGCAGGCGAGGGCGAGGACCCTCCGGGGGACAAGGACATCAGGTGGTGATGAAGGGATGGGCACGGCGGAGCGGGGAGGACGAGCTGGAGTGATGCAGAAGGGGACCGGGGGCGGGGGCGAGAGGCAGGCACAGGGGGCCCGTGAGGGGCGGGGAAGGCGCGGGACGGGTGTGTGGGGATGCCGCTGGTTGTGGAGGGAGTGGAGCTGGACCTGCTGCCTGCTCTAACTCGCTGTGCAGGGGACGCTGATGTTCGCTTGTTTTTTCCAGTCCGTAGTTTGAATCTGGTCCGTCGCGGGCGCCGGTGGGGAGATGGTAATGGAGGAGGGGGGCCCGGGCCCCTCAAAGCCCGCAGGTGACAGGTACCCCCGGCAACGAGAGAAGAAAGACAAGCAGCAGGACAAGCAGCAGGCCTGCGAGGGATTCAGTATTAGAGCCATGATGAAAAACAGCGTGGTAGGTTTGCTGCTAGCATAGAGGGGATCCTAATTAACTCAACTTGTCCAAGAAGCATAGCAACTTAGAGGTGTGGATAAAACATGTCAGGAGGGTGTGCAGGTTGTTTATCTGGAGTTTGCTGGTTGCTGAAATTACCCTCAGACTTTGCAGAAGTGTTACTGCAAGGTAACTCTGCCTGTGGAAGTTGTGGTGCTTTCACCAAGTGCTTTGCTTTGGTGCCACAATATTTTTTTTGTATGATTTTGTATTGGTAGTGCCCATCCTGTTAAACTGCCAGCCTATGGAATTGTGTGTGAGGCTTACTGCTTCCTACGTAGCAAAATGCTGTCACGTGGTAGTGCAGTATTTCTCAAAAGTTTTCATACACTGGCATAGTGTATAAAATTGATGTGAATGTCACATAGGATGGCAAAGATCTGGAGAATAGATTAACAGATTTTTGAAACAAACTTGGAAAATAACAAAAAGCTTCCACACCATCCAGGAGAATACTAAACAAACAAACATTGGTTCTCCAACTTGTAGTTCAAAGACAGAGAAATTGATCCAACAAGTAACACTCACAATTTCTAATGAACTTGGAGGCTTGGGAGTTAAAATAGTAATATAAAGGCCCTTCAAAGCTATACTGTTTTATTAGTCTACCTTTATCAGGATTTAGGAGTTAAAAAGCTTCAACTAGTACAGAGTGCAAATGTTCAGCATGTAAGTGGATGAGGTAATATTGCCATACATCTCTGCCTAAACTCCTGAATTGTATTCTTCATTTGGACACAGTTCAAGGTGTTAGCAAAGGCTTGAGTCCTCCAGGGTTTTTAAATCTACAGAGTATTCTGACAGCTGTTATGGAATACATTATTTCCCCTTGTTTTGCTGAAGTGGTCTTCCTGGAGCAGTCTCTCTGATCTTGTTATTTGCAAGAACATCTTCTTAAAAACCTAAGTAAGCACATCTTTAAAGAAATTTTAAATAGAGTAAAAGTTGTGTACCTGAAAAACTTTCTCCTAATTAGTAAAACTAAAACATATTTCACCTTACTTGGAAAAACACGAGGTGAACACGACCAGAGAATCCCATTTTTTTAAAGATTGTTTGGCTTGTTTGTTTTTATTCTAGAGATGCATGGAATAGACTATAATACTTAAGCAACGTTTAGGATTAGTTTTTAAAATATGTTTCCTGTTCTCTGAAAAAAAATTCAAGTAATGGATATTTGCACATGTTTGTTTACACCTAGATATGTAAAAGATGATTTTGTCCAGAAGAATCAGCAGTTTCAGTGGAGTCTGAGAAATACATGTTTAATTTTAAAAAAGGAACTGTGACTTGTGAACATAACTATGAGTTTAATCAGAATTTAGGTTTCCTTTTAAATATTTATAGAATGATAACTTTTATGGCCGCATTTCTGACTTCTTAAACATGAACAGAACATTAAATTGTGATACTGTCATTAAGCAACTGCATACAGGTAAATCTGCTGCCTTTGCAGCTACTCACAGAATAACAGAAATTACTTTCTTTGGCATGGACATCTGGAAATCATCTAACCCAACTTCCCGCTTGAAGTGGGCCTGTCACCAGCACTCAGATCAGATCAGTGATGGGTTTTCCTAGCTAAACTCTGAAACCCTCCAACATCAGGGATTGCCTGAACTCTCTGGGCAATCTGTTTTATTTCTGCCCTGCTCATCTGCCCCCTTGCCTGCCCTCTTTGCCCTGTCAGAGCTCGGGTTTACAGTGTTTTGGCCTGCTGCACACGTTCTATTCGTAACTGGGTTGGAAGCTCTGAAACTCTTAGTGGTCTTGGGCCATTCATAGTGCCAGTGCTATATTTTGCAAGAGCTCCAGCTGTGGTCAGGCAGCCACCAGAATAATTTCCAGTTGCTGTGCAGAAAAATCAGGGTAGAGTAAGGAATATCTCACTGCCACTCTGTCTGTGCAGAAGTGGGAGTTCCTTTTCTCTTTTCCAACTACTTTTTAAATGGAGCTTTAGATTTATTAAGTACTCACTTGTCAGAGGTTGACATCGTTGATGAAGTTCTCATGGAAGGCTTAGGCGTTGACTGGAGGGTTGAAAGCACAGCAGGAATATCTAGTTAAGACATGGTAATTCTTTTTGTTAACAGCATGATAAGGCATAGGGTTAAACGTGTTTGGCATCCCCAGGTCAAACAATGAGGTATGGATTAATAGCGTTTGGTGTAAGCATGTAGTTAGGCTTAAACTCTTAGTGTAGAGTCTTAACAGATTACCATTATGCATCTATGACTGTAAATATTGTAGTAAATGTTCCAGAATTCTTCTACATTGCTTGGGCAGAGAGTGTTTTACTAACCTGTTTTTCATGAATGCTTCTGAATAAA
This sequence comes from Rhabdornis inornatus, assembly GCA_013397075.1. Classification (NCBI taxonomy): domain Eukaryota; kingdom Metazoa; phylum Chordata; class Aves; order Passeriformes; family Rhabdornithidae; genus Rhabdornis; species Rhabdornis inornatus. The sequence continues at coordinate 90,537 of VWZS01005382.1, read as the reverse complement.
GTCTGCTTTCATAGTCAGTAGTAAGTGCAGAAATTAAGTAGATACAATATTTAAGACTTTTCTCAGCTCTTGCTAAATCCAAAACTTGCTTAGTGAAATATAATGCTTAAATATTCACCCAAAAATGTTCCTGAACTAAATAAAGTGTTTAAGTTATTCCAAAACTGTAAATTTATATAGCAGTTTAGATTAAAAGCAAGGTTCAATAAAGATCTTCTATACTAACAAGCCACATTTACATTTTAATTGTTTTGTCCTCCGGTGTAATCAAGAATGTAATGTGCTCTTACTTCAGAGGTACTGCATGTAGAATTAGGAATACCATTAAAAATTAATATATAGACTACAAGTATAGAAGTGTCTAAACCTGAATATGGACAGCAGGAAGATATCTCTGTTCACTTCTGATTTTCTCTAGATGATATTTTCCTACTTTCTGCAACTGTACGTAAGAGAATAAAGTGTTAGTGTCACACTTCTGTAATGCACCAATGGTAAAAGCACTTTTTCAAGGACAGGATTCATTTTAGTACTTAAAGGAAACAGTAGAAAGGTGATTCCTATCTATCTCCCAACTTTTAAAAGATTACTATTACATTGATGTGTTCCATGACATCAGTCAGAAACTGCCCCAGCAACAGGCCACAGGATAGGATGAGAACGTTTACTAGATGCCCTTAGAAAGGAAGGGATGCTAAAAATTGTTTCTGGATTTCTAAAACCAAAGTAGCTGTTCAACCTTAGAGAGCCTTAGCTGTGTGTAGGGCACAGCTTTCTTCTCTTAATAAAAGTGTAATTGCTCTTAAGCAGAAAAATGGTTATTTGTATTGCAGCTCTGGATTTTCATTCTTCTGCATTTAGGAGTCTGCAGTCTGTATGTATTGGGATAAATTCTCAATCTTTGTACTTTATACTCTTATTTCAAGCCATCTTCAGTAATGTGTCTTGTGAAGGGCTTTCTTACCCTTTACCATTTGATAATAACTCATAGGAAAAGTTTCAATTTAACCATAACGTGATTTGTTTATGTTCTGAAATTTGTGATTTGTCATTAGATTTGTATTCATCCACACTGTGTAACCAAGACTACTTTTGTTATTTACCTTACAGCAATCCAAATTTCTGATTTGATTTTGAGGCTATAGGAAAGAATACGAGAAAGGAGTTGTATCTTTTGATTATAACAGCTAATTTCTGGAAAAAGCAGTGTGTTTTGGGAAAATAGATGTCAAGTTAAAAGAGTGTTTTGGTCAATGTATACTGTGAAGTAGCACATCTGTCTTGGAGGAACTTCTCCAGTTTAACAATAGCAATTGTGTACAATCTACAAGTGCACTTCAGTGAACACTGTGAGACAATTAAAACTGTCAGTGCTCTGGAAGGCAATCCTATCTTCTTCCTCTCTCAGGCTGTTTAGTACTGCTGCCCATTGTTGTGTCCTCATTTGTACAATGTTGGCTGCTCAGAGAACTGATCCTGCTGAAAATATTCCAGCCTCTTAAAGCTCACAGTGTTGAACTGCTGTCTGTGGGATTGAGGCAAGCAAAGCTTCTGCTTTAACGAGGTTCGCCTGTTTTGCCCTTCTCCCGTCCTGACTGCATGCTTCCAGCTCTTCTTTTGCACTGAAGTTGTTTTTTCTTGCAAATATAGACTAAGTTGGATCAGCTGTAACAGCTCATAAGTTAATATATGTAATGAGAAAGGAAGCAGGAGAATGTCAGCACAAGCTATGTGTGTGGGAATGTACCCTCTTGGCAACATTGCAGTCTTAATTCATTTGAAACCAGTTATGATATCGAGCTCTAGCAGGGTAATTCCACAAGCATTTACAGCAGCATAAACTTGAACCACAATTGAAAGGCATTGTTTTCATCCCTGGACATTTATTCTTTGTGCAGTGTGAACTTTTGTATGGCTTTGTGGTAGACTGGACAGGGGCCCTGGTTAAACCTAGGTTAAAAGCAGCTCAATTTTTTTTTTATTTAATAGCATTTTAATAGACTTGACATACGCTTTGATAATAGTGTAAGCTCACAAAAGTTGTCACTGCTGCAGCCCTGCCTGAGTCTGCTGCCTTTTTGTAGCTCCTGCTTTGTGCCAGTACATAGTCATCCCACCAGATTGATGAGGCACTTCAGTTGCATTAGATTCAAACATGAAAAGCTTCAACACAATGAGGTTTTTATTTCCCCTCATAAAGTTAGATTCCTTTCCAATTCCATGCTTGTATTTACTGTAATGACCTCTTTGGTAGTAAAACATAAAAGCAGAATATACAGGAAAAATACTAATGCTTAAGACCATAATTTCCTCAAAAAGCTTCTATTTCATATTATGTTTTCCAGCTATAACCTAGATGGCTTAATCATACTGCTCTTATTTGAAAATACTTCAAAGTCAGCACTTTATTTTTGTGAATGTGGTGAAAGGTACTGTTCATAGTTGCAGTCTGAGGATGAAAAGATCAGTTTCTTAGCATAAGCACTAAGAAATCATGCTGCTTCATTTATGAAAATCTGTTACACATTTGAATCTCCAGTAAATCTTCTCTTCTAATTCAGTCATATGACTTAAAATAGTTAATAAGTAAATTATCAGTTAGACTCTGTTTTGTGGTTTGATTGACAATTCTTGTCTTAAATCACTTCATTTGATTAATGACATTTTATACAGAAAAAGACCTTGGGAAGGTTTTAAGTTTCACGTTTAGAGAAGGTAAAAGTAAATTGATTTTAAGACATGGCAGTGCTTTTTCAAAACTCCTCTACTAATTACTCTTTTATAAACTAATGAGTAAAATATTGTAACTGGAAATGATTGCAAAGATAGTTGTTAAATTCTTTCAATTCTTGCACAAGAATTAAACTATTTTAAACTTTGCAAACTGTTTAAAGATTTCAGACAAGTTAATCCTGCAGTGCTCTGAATATATGGGTATTTTCATCTGTTGTTTCTCTGAATGAAGACAGCATTTTTCAGTTTTGAGATTTTTTTTTCCTGCAAATGTAGGATTTTGGAACAAATTATTAAACTATAGTTAGTAAGAATAGTCTCCGAACATGATTTTAAGCTGTCAACTTGTTGTGTAGGGAATTATCTAAGGTCAGCATTTCCTATAAGCTGAGTATGCCTCTGGAGCCACCCAACTGAAAACTGAAAGAGATGAGTTAGACTGCATGAACCATACACCCTTCTCAGTACTAAGTCTCCAGAGCAGTCTCCAAAGAAATTGACACATATGTGCATATTCTTCCTTTTAACTTGGTATCTTCAATTTCATTTGAGAAAAATCCTGTGCTCTGTGCAAGTTTCAGCCTTTGTCTTAGTCTTTTCCCTGTTAGTTGACTTGGAATGCTCTAGGATGCTACCTGAAGTCAGTTCAGTGAAGAGCCATCAAGGCAGGGTTTTGGAGCTCATGTTGCAGGAGGAGGGGCTGAGGAGAAATCTATTTCAGCCTGGAAAAGAGAAAGCTACCAGGATACCTCATGGTATTAGGTCTCAACAGACCTAGTGACCCAATAGCTGTGAGAAAGCTGTCAGGAAGAAAAAGCCACTCTAGTGATGGGAGGATGTGGAAAGACGTTTTGTAAGCATAGTGCAGGAGGCAATCTTTCCCAATGAATTACAGCTGTACTGATTACCAAGGAGTAGAAACAGCCTTGCCTGCCCAGTCAGGATGGGTGTTATAAAAGAGTGGGCTAGCTAGCCACAAGTTGCAGTTGCAGCTTGAGACTGAGAGTCTGCTGGCTATGAGGAGGTAAGGGGCATGCAGTTGTGCAAAGGATGGTTAAGGTAAGAAGATGCTGTGTGATGGACAGACACGGTTAGGTGACTGGGTAAGGGATGGCTTGGGGCTTAACCAGTCATGTAGAAGGAAACTTGCAGAGAGAGGAGAAGGAGTCAGTACTGGGTGAAGCTGCCTATGAGGGAAGGAGTCAGAGTTGCTTGAGAGAGATCCATTGAGAGACAGTATGAAAAGCTTTTAATGAAGGACTGGTGATGATTCCAGTTATGTCCATCTCAACATAATTACTACAGGAGGACAAGACATGTGTGTTGAAATAAGATGTTCATGATGGTGAAAAGGCTTTTTGCAATAAGGATAGTCAAGCTGTGCATCAGGTTTCCCAGAGCTCTGCAGTCTTCTTGGAGGATTTTCAGACCCAAATGGAAAAAAAGCTCTGAGCAACCTCTTGTGAGATAACTATGCTTGGAGAAAGAGATTGAATTGGAGACTTCTTGGGGTAATTTTAACCTGAATTTTCCCATGATTCTTTGTCTTCTATATTGTGGTTGTTTGTGGTCACTCCATGGCTTTTCTGCTGCTAAGGTCAGACAAATTAGTGATGACTTGCTTTCTATTTGGACAAGGAAAAAGGCGTTTGAATGTTTTTGCTTTAATAAATCTGCTGCTTTTCTGAAGATGTGGAGAGGGTAATAAACACATCTCTCTTTTGACCCTCAGAGAAACTGTATAACACCATATTGTTCTAGTTATAATAGTGAATTACATCATAAACGTCAGGTTGGCTTTCTGAATACAGTTGTGTAAGCCATGTCCTTATTAGATGAGTTCAGCTGCAGCTAATTCTTCTTATATGCTCTGCTGCAAGTGTGCAGGGAGTGCTGCTGCCAAGTATGCAATGAATGCTTCAAGGAATTGGAGCTGCTGGCCAAGTCTGTAGCTGTCAGCTTCTGGATGCTGTCCCTTGTCTCAGTTTCCTCTTGTCACTGCTAAAACTTAAATAACACTGGAAGCTTTAAGTGGGTGAAGGAGGCAGGAGATGTTAGCTCAGTGGCATGTGCACTAGGAAAAGGAGTGGGGAAACAGAAAAGGAGCTGAATGTGACTCCCTAAAGCAAGGACATGGGTGATCATTAACACGTTATGGTTTTTCCTGTGCCTCTGTTCCCATACTTTACAGACAGAGTGTGCTGGAGTCTGTACCGTGGAAATGAAGTTTTCCACTTTTTTCATAACTGATGCTTTGGGTAATATATATGGTTAGTCTATGTTTAACTGAACTTACCCAATATGACTTTTAAGGGGTCAGAGAGGTTTTGGTTTTTTATACCAAGTTTTCTTAACCATTTTGCAATGACCATTATTGTGAAGTCAAAAAAATTGTAGCAAACAATCCTATTGGTACATTGATAACATTTCTAGACAGTGTCATAGAAAAACTACTGTGAAAGACTGACTGGTTCCTCCTAGCAGTAGTTGATTATTTTGTGTACTTGACATTCATATAAGCAGTTTGGCATAGCTTTTCATTCTCATAGCATAGTTAAATAACTTTTTCTGGAAAATTTACTGCACTCTGACTTTCTTTCTTAGTTAAAATACATGTCAGATAAGATAAAATTTTAAGCTCTTGTATGGGGTCCCAATGAACTGAAGGCTGAATTATGGGATCTTGTGTTTAATAGTTGCACTCTGGTTCTGTAGATACACTCAAAGCCCAAAATTCGCAGCTATAACAAACATGAAATTTGTGATGTAAGTTGAGGTGATGCCTGAAAATAAAGGAATTGCTCCTGAGAGCAATTTAATTCTAGTCAGATTTTCTGTGAAGTTTCTGCTGGGCCTCTTACCTGGAAAAAAAAAAAAAAGGCTTCTGATGTGATAATAAAACCTGCCTTAATTATAAGAGGATGATAAACATATAATTTAGCTTTTCATAATCTTGTGATGGTCTCTTTTAATTTAAGTTTTTTCCTTTTACAAAATTACTCTTCACCTATCTTTCTGTGAGGGGTGATGTTAAGATCTTGATAGCAGTTGTAAGTTCTGGTTTGTTTTCAGTTTGATAATGGGATTATGTCATTAGTTTGACTAGGATACAGACTAGCATTTTTTGGTGGGGTTTGGTTGTTGATTGATTCAATTTTTTGTGCAATAAAAGACATTTTAAACAAGTATATACTGCGATAAGGAACAAAATACTGCCCAGTGTTACAAAGTTAAAACAAAATACGTCATAGAAATATCTGTGCAATGAAAACTCTTGAAGCAAACATGGCATACTGCTAACTTCCTGTGTAAGAACCAGTTGGAGGAAGAATACATCTTGAAAGTTATGTTTGAGGCCTAATTTGTTGGTCAGAAGCATTAATGAGAATGTTTTATGTGGTTGGTAGGCAATACATAGTACTGTGCACAAAAATTGACCTAAATCCAGATCAGAGGGTACAGTGTATGTATCTACGTAATGTGCTTAAGACGTCCATTGGTTTTGCCATAATCACATGAGCATTTTCAGTAATTTTTATCTTGTTCTTCATCCCGTTATAATATGAATGAACTACTTCTGCACAAGTTGTTTGGACTTACTAGGTGTTCATAAGAATACCTATAGGAATTAGGTCTTCTAAGTTTAGCAGATTTTTCGTTCTTTCAGTTAGGATTTAGATAGGTTTTTTTTTTTATTTCCATGTTAGATTTGTCTTGATGACAGCTGCATTATTAAGCCCATGATTTATGGAATGAAACGTTATTTCCTGAATTATTGTTTTTTCACTTAAGGAAGGGACTGAGGGAAGCCCCATGGAAGGTGAATTTCTGCAAGGAAGTGAGTGTGCAAGGGCTTGTGGGCAAGGAACATGCTGGCTAAAAGTTAGGGTGCAAGGATGTGTGCGAGACTGGGATTGTGCAGGATTGTGCATTTGAGGCTGGTATGTGCCCCTATGCATGCTGCTGCTCCTGGATGCTCCGCTGAGTGTGGCCATCAGATTCCTTTTTAAAACAGTGTTTAGGACATGTTCTAAAAACTCTGAAAGCTTTGGATTTAGTTTTCTTTCCTTATAAGTCTTGGAGCATAGAATTAGGGGACATACCAAATGATTCAAGTTTTCTGTTTCAAGGCTAATAATTGTATCCTTACTAGAAAAGACTGGTCTACATTTAAGTCTTCAGGAAAAAAAAATATTATTCCCTGGTTTATTTTACTGTCGTATTGATGATGTTTTAATGTCGCATTATTGTTTTGTATTGGCTGTCTTCTCAGTAAGACTGTTTAAGCAAAGATGCATGCGTACTTTTACTGACGTTGTAGCCAGATCTTGATAAAGCTTTGTTTTTCCCACAGAAGTCAAAAACTTACGTTCTTACTTCCCAAAGCAAGTCTATTGGTCTCTCTCTTCCTGCAGTATTGTCTGCTGTTTGTGCTCACCTTTTCTCTGGCTTTACTTACTTCTCCTTCAGATGGTGTCTTTTTTTATATCAGTGTATTTCCTTTGCAGTGTTGTTCATCAGCTAGGTGTTTGGGGGGAGGGCAGTTCCACATGTCGAGAAAACTTCCAGAGAATATAAAGCTTATTAGAATACTCTATATATTAATTCTTTCTGTAAAAAAAAAATAAATCTCAAAGGAATGAGCTTATTATAATTTTAAATTGAAATGTTGTAAGGCATAACTGGAAAATATTTTTCATGTAAAGTATATGTGTATTAGCTGACTTTTTTTAATGTTTTTATACAGTGTTTTACTATCTTATGCACTTCTAATTTGTGTATCCTTAATTTAATTCATCAGGTTTTATATTAATAGTTAAAGGTCAGAGGAATGATTACCAAAACTTGATTTGATCTCCTCTGTGATACAGTCTGTCAAATTCAGAAAGTGATTTCTGTATATAATATGTAACATCTGGTTGAACTAAGAGTTACTTTGGTTTTTTTTTTTTTTTGGAAAATAATGTAGCCCAAAGGTATTGGTCCCAGTCTGTTTTATCTCTAAATTATGCCAATGCTTAACTTAACCAATGCAATTCTATTAGAAATTTGCAGTTCATACCTATATGAATTTATCTCATATTAGTCAAATTTCACTGTGCAAGTAGTTTAGAGTGAGAAAACTACTTTCAGAGAGATACTATCCTTGAAAACCCACAAAAGTAACATTTTAGCATCCTTCTGCTTTCTAAAAATCTGTTTAAGTCAGGATTATTTTATGAGCTTCTAGTATGCTTTTGGGCATATTCAAGATGTATTACAATACTATGATTCAGGACAACAATCAAGTTTTAATATTTTATTTGATAGCTTCTGAAGGCTTTCGGTCATCCAGTTGTTCATCTAGTATGAAGAATTCATAGACTGTGCACTAAAATTGTGTAATATCCCTCACTTTAATCTTAAGAAGTAAAGTAAGTTCCAGTGTATCAATAAGAAATCAATGAGTTATGCATTTAAGACTGCAGGTGATTTCACAAACTCTTCTGTCTGCTGCTATCTGACAAAGGAATCTTTATAAGAGAAATATTAACTGAGTGCCAACTATTGACAGTGCTGTGCCTGCCAGTAGTATATGATGTTCAGACCTTCGGGTGTAAATTTTATTGAAGAAATTATTGGGTTTTAACACATTTGGTTTTGTTTGGATTGTCATTTTTCCTTTTCCCTGACACCAGATAGAATTGAAATATTTTTCAGCTTAAGTGAAGAAACAAATGACCCTTTACTAGCAATAGAACAATTCTGCCTCTATTGTACAATGTTCCATTAGACAGCAATAACAAAGTGTATATTGGGTGGAAATATTAAAATGTACTTGCACAGGTAGTTATAAATTGCCATTAACAAATCAGTTAACTTTAGATTTCTTCCCCCTATTTGATATTTGTCTAATTGTTCTTTATCAGGTCACTGGTAGGATTTAGGTGATTATTCTCCTTATTTTATCCTTTTTATTTTTTTGGTTCTGGCAAGTGGAACACTTTGAGATCTTGTTCTATTATTACATTAAATATTCTTCAGTTTTATTGGTTTTAACTTAATCTCTTCTAAGATCAATTAAAAAAAAAAAACTTGCCTAGGGATGTTTGGCACCAATGTTTAGCCAATGACAAGGCTAAGCATTTGGGAGCAAAATGATTGCTGAAGCGGTTCCTCTGGGAGATCCTTGAGCTGAGATATGCATATGACCTTTTTCTGCTTAAAGTCACAGTTTAGAGTTCATACTGAATGCAAATCAGCTGAATGCTCTTCCCAGTGGGCTGGAGGTAGACTCCCTCGTGTCAGTAGTTCTTTTGAAGCCTTCATTGTGTTCTTAACAGAAATTAACAAAATCATCACCTCTTGAGCTTGTATTCTAACTCCTAAATAAATATGCCAAAGAAGGCAATGTTGTTTAAGGGGACCTTCCTGAAAGCAAGTTTCAGTCTTCAGAAAATAATTTCATGGTCTGCATATTCAGCAGTCTGATATATCACTTTTATAATTTTGATTCAAGAGTCTGAACTCCAAAGAGGAATGGAAATTCACATTCATCCCCGTATTCAGGGTTGTGCAGGTATTCAGCATGTCTTCCAGCACCTAAACATGCTGAAGTGTCTTATTCTCTTCACCAACATTGAAGGAGCCTGGGATAAAGCCTAATTTAGGCTCTTTGAATTTACTCTGATTTTGGGGGCTGTGTTCAAACCGATCTTGGGTTTGACCATGGGTGACTCAATTGGCCAGAAGATTTTAATTAGCTATCTAGAAAATGCTCTGATGTAAATATTGGTTATTACCTAGTGGGTGTTTTAAAACATTCCACTTGATGTGATGTGCTCATTATATGATGGGATTCTGTAATCCTCTGTAGAATACTGTTTCCTTTAGCCTATATTTTTAGGTTTCTTTATACTTTCTATTTCCCTGTTTTCTTGATCCCCTTCTAATTGACAGCTTTAGATGTATATTAACTTTACTTCAGGGTCCCACAGACCCACTCTAAGAGACAGAGTAGTTAACAAGGTATCCGTTAAGGAGCTATTATTGTGTCTTGTTTTCTTGCAAGTTACAAACTGTCTGATCAAAACTATCATTTTGGGTCATGTTTTTCCAAAGAAAGGAAATAAGGTGTGTTTTTAACCGAGATCTTAATAAATATGGTCATGGTTCTTGTGTTTTCTAAAGGACTCTCTAGAGCCATGTAAAATTTGCAGCCTAACCACGGAAGATTATACCAGTATATGAAAAAAACCACAAAGTGAAAATAAGCTGCTGCACTATGTGCCATTTATTCAAACTAACAAAGCCTGATATCCTGCAGGGTTTTGGGGTTTTTTTTCCTGGTTGATTAGTATAAAAATTAAACTTCTTTTGCTTTTTAATACAATACTTGGTGTTTAGTAACATGACAAACAAGCCTTATGTTTGGATCACCCTTTTCTCCATTATTTCCAAAAAACACAAGGGCAGCTGTTTATGCTTCAAACTGCCATTTCCTCAAATGCAGTTGAAAATGACCAACAAATGCGCATCTTTAGGAGTGAAGACAGGCAAATGTACACACAGCATGGATGTACGAGCCTTGTTTCCTTATGAAGGTGTTTTAGAAAGGATGTGCATATGCATTCACCATGAAAAAGAATGGGATTACAAAGGAACTAAATAAAATGCTCGTATCACAAATGAATCAGGCATGAGTTCCTTTCAATCGGAAGCCATTTCTTGAAGATGAAAATTTTATACCTGAGTTACATAATTGCATTGTGAAAATGAGAAGTCTCTCTCAGAGCCTGGACTTCATTGTTGGAATTACAAGAACATTAGTGACTTTGGTGGTTTTCCAGTGAAGTGACTGGTACCAGCAAAGTTGATGACAGGGCTCAGCAGCACAGTAGAGAACTTCTTGTAGAATCAGAATATCAGGAGCAGATCCTTTTTTAACTTCACTAGTAAGTGTTGGAAAAGATAAGGATTTGACAGGAAAGTTTTACAGATATGTATGTGTAACAAGAAGATCTTTTTGAATGTAGAATTTGAAGAAAGAATAGAAATGGTAGCAAGTTTTGATATAAAAGAAAAGAATTGATGAGCTAGTTTTACTGGATAACTAGAAAGCGAAGTGTATGTTAGCATGTAAGGTAGAAAGGGTTTTATGACTTAGAGCAAAGGCTAAATCTGCCTCAAACAAAAGATCTTTTTACTAAGGAAAAAGATTTTCACAGGCAAACAAGACAGCCAATGTTGCAAGTAGAATAAAGACTTCAGAATTTTTCACTCCAAGAAAACTGAAAAACAACTTCTAGCTTAAACTGTAACATACTTTTTTGTGATGAGAAAATAGTAACACTACTATATTCGTGTTAGTAGTTATGATAAGCTGTAAGTAATAGTAAAAGTATTGATTAGTTATCATGTTTTAAGGTGCTCTGCAATGAAAAGTATATAATGCATTGTAACCAGAACTAGAGTTGTCTTCAAAAGAACCCACAGCTGTGGCTAAAAAGGTTGTGGGCTGGGCTCTTGTCACCCATGACCCGTGAATTGCTGTATCATTTAAATACAATAAACAGCATTTTAAAGAACCACCTAGAGCCCTGCATCCATCATTTCAGCTCTTACAAGTAAGCAGAAGTTATTTTCAAGTAGTGACAGAGGAGAAACCTCTCACTTCCTCACTGGTTCCCATGTTTAGCCTATAGGTGTAATTTCATATGACTAAAGGTTCAAGTATCTGTCACTAAGTTTTGCAGTTAACCAGGAAGTATATTGTTGTTTATTAGGTCCTATTGTTGAACCTCCTGATATTAATGTTCTAGAAACATGAATTTAGTGAAAAGGTATAGCATTGAAGAAACATTTCTCAAGTTTTACTATATGTCTTCTGAAAGAGTTAAAACACAGGAAGGTAGTAATCATGGTAGCCCTTCTAATTTGCGAAGAATCCAGCTGCAAAGTTACCAGTGAGTCTAAGCATTGTAATATACATTGGAGATTTTATTATATAAAAAATTTGTGTGGTGTTAATGAAAAATAGCCTTGAGAAACTAAGTTCTTATAAATAAAGGAATTAAGTGCTAGATAAAAGGCAGATAGAGGGAATAATTGCTTTGTATGAAGCAAATATCTGTGTTCCCATGTGAGAAAAAAACAAAATAATTTTATCAATGCTCATTAATATAAAATATGGTTTGTAATTCGTTTATTATGAGTAAACATGTGAGATTGTATTTTGGGAAGGGTAATAAAAGGAATTCTTCCAAGGATAGGCATTTTATGGAAAATTATCATTAGCTAATTTTGTTTTAGAAATAAAATGGTGTGAATTACAGAGGTAAGATGCTATCATGGGATACTAAATTCTTAACATACTGATAAATATCCATTTTACGTGTTTATAAAAAAATCTATTTAGTGATCTGTGATGTCAGTTAATAGACTGGTACTTAAGTATTGGATACTTAATTTATTTTCTTAGAATATATAATTTTTTTTACTGTTCTAAATAGATTCACAACCGACATTAAGATGTTGGTTTTTAATGATTTTTTTTCTGTAACTACCAAGAATTGAAAGGAAACTGGTAGCTGAGAACTTTCTCTATAAAGAGTATAGAGGGTGGAACAAGTATCAGGTTTGTTTGTTTTTTTTTTTTTGCTGTAAGCCCTGTATGTATTGTGGGTTTTTTTTTCTCAAAACAGTATGATTTACTGTACACATGCTGCAACCAGAATTCAGCTATCAAAATTTAACTTTTTATCATGAAAAAGTATCATGCTTTTGCTTAAGACTTGAGTAGAAGTTTTGATATTTTCAGAATTTATATGCATAAAGCTTAATGGAATGTAAAAAAGAGAAAAATTTCCCATTTTCACATCACAAATGGGGGGGTATATTTCAATAATCCTGTTAAGTGGAACTTCTATTTATTTGTCCTCTAACATATATGCTTATCCTTAAAACTCCAGATTTTTGAAGTATAATATAAAAATATTGAGAAGGAATTTTTTGAGTCTGTCATGTCCTCGTTAGCTGCAGTTGTTTGCACTTGATTGAAAATGAACATGTAGAGAACATCCACGTACAACTGGAAAACAGGAAAATGAAGATGGTGGCAGTGCGTGTGTATGGATGGCTGATGGCACTGTTTGTGCAGTGATGCTCACTAAAGAAGCAGGAGAGCTTGAGTGACTTTGGCATCTACTCAGTCTTGCATTGAGAGTGTACTGTGTTCCTGATAAAGGGCTCCTTTCTAGCACAGCCTCAAGTAAGACATACACGTACCTCATCAAACCTCACAGCAGTTTTTGGTCCTATGTGTCTTTTGTCTTCTTTGCACCATACCACAGCTTTCTTTCATTCATTACAGGCATTTTTTTAAACAATGCATCCCCTTTTTTCCCCACAAGTCCATCTGTGTTTGCAGAAATGAAATAAGGAATCTGATGGCTTCTGTTGCCACTGAAGAAGTCTGTCTCAAGACTTCTCAAAGTTTTGTGTTATATGAAACAAGAGGTAGAACCAATCCTGGTAGCATCACATAAAAGCTTTCAGGGCTAGAAAGAAACCACCCATCAGAATTGTCTTGAAATCTGACTGATAGGAGTTGACCTATCCAGTTCAGGGTGACTGACTCAATTCTGCCAGTCTCCCAGGCGAATCAGCAGCACGTGGTGATCTTCGGTGTCAAACACTGCTGATGGGTTTAATGAAGTAAGCATGGATATCTTCCTCTGAGCTGTGCCAGAGAGGAAATTGTTTGCAAGCAAGACTAATGCACTCTGAAAGCTGTTACCAAGTTTGAAAGCCTGACTGCCTTGATTTAGGTTCTTGGCAGAGAAGTCAAATTCTGTGGGAGAGTATTTTGTTGGGGCTTTTAAATTATTTATTTGATCATTTTTCCCAAAAATAAAAAGCTGTGCAGAACACTTGGACTAAGGGTTTTTTCAGGCGGGGCATTTACACTTCATTTTTCATGTAGTTTAAAAACTGAGATTTGCATTGAGATTACATTGGGATGCTCAGGACTCTGTCCAGCTGGGTTTTGATTGTCTTTAAGGATGGAGATTCTACATCTTTGGATAACCTTCCATGACTACCTTCATTGTGAAAAAAGTTTTTTACAGTGAAGTCAGAATTTTCTTTATTGCAATTTGCAACTGTTGCCTTTTTTTTTGTGCAACATTGCAAAGAGCTTGACTTAGATCTGTGTTCCCGTGTTTGTAACTGGAGGCAGCAATGAGATTCCCGTTCAGATTCTTCTTTGTCTCTCACCCTCTCCTCATGTGTCATGTACTCCAGTCCTCTCTTCATACTGCTGGCCTTTACCAGCCTTGTTTCAATATATCAATGTCTTTTTTGTACTGGGTAGTCTGAATTGTGACCTTATGCTGAAATATAGACTCACAAGTGTCAAATAAAGGAGAATGTTGAATCCCCCCAATGCTCTTATGTACCTCAGAATGTAGTTAACTCATCTTTGCCACAAGGGCACACAAATGTTCCACTTATTGTTCACAGAGATTACCTTAAGATCTTGCCTACAAAGCTATGTTCTAGCCAGTCAGTGTCTGGTCTGAACTGTTCCAGTGCAGAACTTCAATTTTACTATTGCTGAACTTTATGAAATTCCTATCAACTCATTTTGCCAGCCTGTCAAGATGTTTCTGAATGCCTTCTTTGAAATTTGATGTAGACTGCTGAGTGGCATTAGATGCTGCATATCACATTTATTAATATCTGTCTCATTAAGATCATGGGTCAATGGGTGAACTCATTTCTACCTTGATTCACTGCTCCATGAGAGTGACAATCAAGTGACATAATTCTTTTACACTCCACAATTTTAAAATTTAATTCCCCACCATTTCTTGAAGGCATTAATTGCTTATTTTATCCCTTATGTGATGAATATGAAGACTATAAAAGTAATTTTTTTTCATAACTATTGGCTCTGTAAACAGTGTATCTTATATCTATAATTCTCTCTGATAGCCTGCAGATCTTTCTATATTTACTATATAAAATTTGAGTTAAAAATATATGTAATTACATTTTCGTGATGCAAGAAGGAGCAGCAATGTAATTCATGTTAACAGGGCCACATGACCTTACTATTCATTTCTAGATTATGTAGATTTCTGGTTATGTAATGCAAGTAAAATTTTAGCATCTTAATGGCACTACTAAATATTACAATGCAGTATTTTAAGTGCTTTCTGGGTTTTGTAGCATTTGAATACTAGTTATTTTTCACTTACTACTCTAGGACTAAGTTGGAAGTTTGTTAATGACTAGATTTTCTGTGTGGAGAAATACATACAGCTGGCTTCTACATAGCTACATTGTTGTAAATATATTTGATGGAGATTAGAATAGATGTGGGCTGAATACACAGTCGTATTGGTAGGTCAGAGCAAAGCTAGATGTAAAAATTAACGAACATAATTGGGAGATGTGGTTTTTAAATATTATGTTAACCAGACCTACTTTATTAAACTTCATGGAAAGAAAATAATGCTAGAAATCTAATTCTTAATGAAAGCAAGCTTATAGTTTTATATGTAACCTTTGAAGCTTCATGTAGTATTGTGTATCTTGGCATTTGTTTATTTTCTTTTGGAAGTCAGCCTTTTGGGGTTTTGTCATATTTTTGAACATGGTTTCATTAGTATTTTACAAAATTTGTCAGGAACATAAGTAGGGAAAACATGCTGAAAAAGTTGGTAACTAGTATTTATTCTGTAACTAACCTTAGTGAAGGTGTATTTACTCTTTCTTTACTTTCTTCTCTCATAACAGTCTGACTTTTTGTTACAGTCCTGTTCTAATAATTTCTTTTGATAAGGTCTAAGGGGTAGTCTAAAGTATTTGGTCTTCTGCATAGCACTTAGCCACAGTGTAATCATATTAGCGCTCTTTCATTGTTATTTCAGTGGTTACAGTAGGGTGGTGATGGTGCACAGTTGTGAAAACAAACCTCTCTATATTCCATAGCGTAGTTGGCAGACAGGTTGTAGTGCAAGTAGAAATTTGACTTCCTTTTGACCAAAAGGATTGCAGTTACAAGTGATCAGAGATGTAATTGAGAAACAAATTACAGTGAATGTGAATTAAAGCATCCTTAGGGCTACGTGGCAGAAGCTGTATTATTACTTCTTTGAGTTATTACCTCATAATGACTGGAATCCTGAAGATGGTCTGTTCTGTTACAAAATTCTCACAGAGTGGGTTCTATTAAATACTGAACAACATTTTTCACAATGTGTGATTCATACTAAGAACTTTCTCTGGTGATCAGATCACATTACACAACATAAATGTCTGTGGTTGGATCAGGCAGAATTTAGAGGAAAATGTTTTAATATTTTAATTTGAACTAATATTTAGAAAAAAGATAAATTATCAAGCAACTTCCTTGCATGTGTTTAGTGTATCACACTTTACAGACTTCTGGAGTTGTGTGGTTGTTGTGAATTACTCAGTTAAGAAAAGGCCAGTGGTGGATAACTTTCAGTTTTATGGTTTCTCTAGATTTTATTTAAAAATGTATCGTTATGTTCAAATCTCTAATGATATTTGAAACTTATTTCTCAGACAGTAAAGCATTAATCATTAAAAACTATAGTTTGCAGTTTCTGTGATAAAATACCATTGCATTTAACCACGTATATAGCTAGGGATCCATTGCACTGCTTTTAGGTTAATTTATCAGAATTATCTCTAAATACCTGGAAATACTTGAGGAAAATTAAAGGTTTTAAAGCATCGGATATTGTCTGAAGTTAAGTATCTTACTTGTTCTTGAAATTCATTGTACTTTACCAACATATTTACCTAGCTACAGGAAAGAATCCCATTTGACATAAAAAAGAAAATTATTTTGCTGGCTTGTTCAGGTTTTAGCTTGTCTGTTAATAATAATTCCATACTGTCAAATGTAATGATGGCTTGTGTAGCTCAAAACTATATAGACCCACCAATCTAACTCAGCAAAGAGTAATCATATATAAACAACTTTCTCTCACTATTGTGGTTAAGGGAAAATGTAAATAAGGGTGAACAAGCTTAATATTCTGTGACAGAATGTTAGGATGTCAGCTTCTGTCTCTGTTTTCTCCAAATGTTGTTAAAGGTTGAGGTCTTTCCCACAAATCATAAAAATTATTTGGGTTTTTGGTATTTTTTAAATCAGCATGTCAAATAAAAATGTCTCCTTTTCATCAGAACGTATAATTTAATTATATTCAGCATAGCCTATGAATAAGTAATGTATTTATTATAATGCTCTTATAGTAACATTTGCTTGATTACTGACTGTGATTTTCCAAAACTGAAGTGGGGGGTGTAGAGTACCATCAAAGTTTACATTTGTTAGGCTTTTCCTAACAAGTATTTTATGGGGAAAAAAAAGTAAGAAAGTCCATAGAACCTGATATTTTACTGTACTTTGTTAATTCATTAATGAAATAATTAAGTTCATTATTTAATTAAACTAAATTCATTAATTTAGTTATTTTATGCAAAGCTGTTTATATTTCTCAGAATGCCTTTATCATTAATTTAACTATTTGTATTGAGCTACAGATATCATAGAATCATAAAGGTTGGAAAAGACCTCCAAGATTGAGTCCAGCCTTTGACTGATCACCACCATGTCACCTCAACCATAGCACTAAGTGCCTTATCCAGTTGTTTCTTGAATACTTCCAGGAGTGGTGACTTCACCTCCTCCTGTGCAGCCATTCCAATGTCTGATCACTCTTTCAGTGAAGAAATTTTTCTTGATGTCCAAACTGACCCTAGCAAAGCTTGGCGCTATGTCCTTTCATCCTGTGACTGGCTGGGAGAAGTGGCCAACACTCACCTGGTTACATCCTCCTTTCATGCAGTTGTAGAGTGATAAGGTCACCCCTGAGCCTTCTGTTCTCCAGGCTAAACAACCCTAGCTCCTTAGCCACTCCTCACAGGAGGACTGTTAACTTACACTCTGCACCTTTGACCAGCTTCGTTGCCCTTCTCTGGACTTGCTCCAGCACCTCAATGTCCTTCTTGAAGTAGGAGCCCAGAGCTGGCCAAAAGACTTTAGGTGCAGCCTCACCAGTGTCAAGTACAGAGTACAGTGCCAAGTATGCTCACTTCCCTCATCCTGCTGGCCACACTATTGCTGGTACAGGCCAGGATGCCATTGGCCTTCTTGGCCCCTTTGGCATGCACTGGCTCAGGTCCAGCCAGCTGTTGATCAGCACTTCCAGGCACTTTTCTGCCAGGCATTTTTCCAGCCACTCTGCCCCCAGCCTGTAGCACTGCATGGGGCTGTTGTGACACAAAGGCAGGACCCAGCACTTACTGAACCACTTACAACTGGTCTCAGCCCACTGATCCACCCTGTCCAGATCCCTCTGCAGAGCCTTCGTATGTTCCAGCAGACAACACTTGTACCTGACTTTGTGTCATTTGCTGACTTAATGAGGGTGTGCTCAATCATCTTACCCAGATCATGAGTAAAGATGTTAAACAGAACTGGCCCCATTACTGAGTCCTGGAGAACACCACTTAGTGACCAGCTGCCAGCTGAACTTTACTCCACTGACCACCACTCTCAGGGCCTGGCCATCCAGCCAGTTTTTAATACAGTGAACAGTGCACCTGTCCAAGCCATGGGCTGCTAGTTTTCCAGGAGAATGCCATGGGAGAATATCAAAGGCTTTACTAAAGTCCAGATAGACAACATCCACCTCAGCCAGTAGTCAGGACATCTGATCATAAAAGGCGATCAAGTAGGTTAGGCAGGAGCTGCCTCTTCTGAACCTGTTCTGGCTGGGCGTGATCCCTTGTGTTGTGTATGTGCTATGTGAATGCACTAAGATGTTCCATAACCGTCCCTGGTACTGAAGTCAGGCTGACAGGCTTATAGTTTCCTGATCCTCCTCCTTGTAGGTGGGCATCACACTGGCCAACCTCCAGTCATGGGCTCCCTGTGTTAACCAGAACTGATGATAAATGATGGAGAGTGGTTTGGTGAACTCTTCTGCCAGATTCCTTAGTACTCTGGGAGTGAATCCACCCAGCCCCATAGACTTGTAGATATGTAGACTTCTAAGTCCATGAACATCTTAATTTTCTTTGTAGAAGCCAGAAGAGCTGTATACAATCATGGGTGTCCCTTTGAACCCAGATCATCAAAGATCTTGATATAAATTAAAAATTGGTTGGGATATTAACAAGTATTCTGTAAACATAGTATACGTCTGGTTTCAGCATGAGCAGGAATGTAAAACTTCATGTTGCTGTGTCATTAAGTTCAGTACAGGGAAGCTGCTGTGCTTAATACTAGGGAATCTGGATAAACACTTCTGTGCCAGAAACTTCAGAGCTACTGATAGTTCCATCTCAGTGTCAGCTCAGGAAAAGCTGGTAGAGTGTGTGTTAATATGTGCTGTCATAATCCTTCTGTTAACAGTGGAGGATGTTCATAACATAGGTCTATCAGTTTTTTACCATATCTGGTTATGTTTAATATTATGTATGTATACTACTGAACTGTAGATACATGTAGTTACACAGTTACTTGATACAGACATAAATAACTTATTGTATTTTTACAAAAAAAAACAGGTAATTCAATACATTTCTTAAATTCTGTTTTTGTACCATTTGGATATGTCATAATTAAAAAAAAAATCTAAACATTTTTGTAAACATGAATGAGAACATGTATATGCAGTATTAAAGCAAATTTACCGTTATTTTTTACCATACAGACATAACTAATTATTTTATATGGATCTGTGGAGATCATTTGTAAGTATTTTTAAAGATCTTAACCTTTTAGCATAGAATTAGTATAAAATTTAGCACAAAAATTGCTCTTCCCAGTTAGCAATATTTGAGAGTTCATAGTGGCATAGTATTTCTTGGGTTCCCTCTCCTTACAGCCTTCATAGCAGAGCTTGGTAGCTAATGGTATTTCTAGCAGCCCTAGTACTTAGATGGCATAACTTTCACTGTTTTAATAGATTCTCACATTCTTTTGTTTTTATTTTTAGGAGTTGTCACATTTGCAGTTCTTTAATTTGGTGTAGAGTAAGCCCTATAGGCTACAGCGTGTTTTGTAACATGAAATTCTCTTGAGTTTTGGCTGATATATAAATCTGAATTTTGGGATTTCCTTTCTTACTTGCAGAAGAACTGTAGCCAATTACCAGAATAATATTGCATCAAAATTTGGAGTCAGACAGGCCTTTCAGCCAAAGTGAATGCTTGAGAGCTCTCTGAACTGCTGTTTATTGGTAGGGGTGGGACTGGATCCAAAAAAAACCCCCAAGCTGTCCTGTTTTCAGAACTTGGCTTTATCCTACCCTGACAAAACAACAGAATGTCTGCAGAAGGCATGAAGCTTGGTTCTTACTCCTTGTAAATATTGCTCCATGTCCAGGCATTTATTTCTGGCATGCAGTTTCCCTTGTTTTCTTTGTCTACCCCTGACACAAGCACTGTATGGCATGAAGGTATCTTACCTTCTGTATTAATAATAAATTACTAAATACTGTATTAGTTGTAAAGCCTACCAAAATCAGGAAATGCCAGGTTCTATATTGCCTATGGTATCTTAAATTACTGTGTCTTCATGTGTTCATAGTGTACTATCACTTTTAATAATGTTACAGTAACTTTTATTATTTAGTCCTCAGGATAAACTTGGAAGTGTTAGAATTGGGTTTGCATGCACACTATTAAATCTGTTGGGTTTAGATTACTGCTTCGTTTTGCAACATTAAAATCTTTTGCTCAATCACTGTACATAGACAAGTGTGATGAAATTTAATCAGCACCTATCTGGAAAAATAATATTTGAGACATATATATTATGTTAGAGGCATTTTATTTTGATTATTTGGGGAAATTATTGTTCAGAAATGCTAACATTTATTTGATCAGAAAACACTGTTCATAACCAATAGTGTTTAATGTAGTGTATATATATGTTTACCATTGTTCTGTCTATGCATGCATTGAAGACAAGAATATCTAGTTGTAAAATTCTAGCATGCTAAGTGCTATGAGGAAAAGAAAATTAAGACAATATAATAGAATTCCTTTTATATAAAACCAATGTAAGTCAAACTCATTATGGTGATGGTGATTACCCTTGTATTTGCTTCCCTTTTTGTGTGCAAATTAGACTTATGTGATAATAGTTAACAAATTTGCATGTTCATTCTATCAAAGATTGCAGACTTCTTCATAGCATAAAGATTTTTCCATTTTTTCTGATTCTAGTTTCTAAAGGGGGAGAGAGAAAGCCGAAGAAACTGAGAGCAAGGCAAGGTCATAAGAAATGTTAAAGGATCTGAGATTGTGGTGTTGGGTACTGTGGAGGAGAATACAAAACTGTAGGAAACTCCAGTTAGAAATTCTGTTATTAGAAAAACTTGTTTTGCTATATTGCCATTGAAGAAGTATTTAAACTTGCCCTTAAAGGACTCTTTAACATACCAAAGGGCTAACTAATTAGGAAAACTAGAGTGCTGAAGCTTTTCTCTGTGGTTAAAATACAGAGCTGTAAAATTTCTCACCACATTGTTAAGGCTAAAGTATATTTAATTGTTTCAAATACATGTTTTTGAAGCTGTACCAATAAATAATGCACATAGGATGCATTTATACTTTACTGTACTCTTTTTATAGCTACCAAGAAGCAATAAGTAATTACTGTTAAATCAACAGGTTTTCTTTCTTCTGCTGCTTCTCTGTGAATGGAAAACTATTTGTGTATTTATGTTATAGCTTGAGTGAGAAAAAGCAGTTGTTGAAACTTTGATTTACAAAATTAAATTACATGGGTTTTACAGGTGTTGATGTTTGAAAATCTCATATGCAGTCTATATGCTGAGAATTCATGGGGTCTTAAAAATAGTTATGATGAATTCTTATGTAGACTTTTGACTGAATTGATAACTAAATGGTTAAATAAATTTTCTCTAAAGATATTACTTCTAAAAAGAGTCAACTGAAATGGAACATAAATAATGACATTTCTTTTCAGAAAAGCTATTTTACTTCTTGAAAAAGCTGAACCTTGACTAAACTTTCATTAGTTATATCTTTATCCTCAAAATGTAGGTAATTTCAATCTTTGCTCAGCTTATTTGGAGAATTCTAACTTGAACTATTTTTCATTTCATCATACACATTGGAATGTTTTAATTTAAAAAAAATTCATGTCTTGAGCTAGCGTTCTAAGCTTAGTTAATAGCCCTGACTAACTTTTTATATATATGTGTGGGTATGTGGGTGTGAATTTAGGGCAGATTAGATCTTATGATAACAAGAAAATCCTCACAAGAGCCCCAGTGTTGGATTGTTTTCCACTGTTTAGAGCTGAAACTAATTGGAAGGTTTCAGAACCAGTTATCACGTGAAAGAACAATCAACTTGTTCATATGCATCTGTACAAAAGATGGATTTTTTCTTTGAGCAATGTTCATTCCATTTTCACACTCATTTCTTTAAATTAAGATGTTAACCACATAAATTATTGTCATAAAGGAACATAACTTGGCTGAATATGTATTTATATTTGTGTAGTTTTTAATCCTATTTGATATTTTTATTGTAAGACTACAGGTTAAGTGTATATACCTGATTTTCCAAAAAGAAGGCAAACATGGCTATCTCTGTATTTGAATACGTGGTATTACCTTAATTTATAAAGGTTACAGAAGTTAACAACATGCATAATAACAGCTACACAACTCAAGGCTTGAGACGTATGACTGTCTCTGGTTTTGAATCATTGGTTTGGTTTTATTATTGCTTTTCTAAGAATAATTATAATTTTTTTAAATTAAGTTTTTCTGGTATTTCACTGTCTCAAAGTCAAAATAAATCTTGAAAGCATCCTTAAGTTAGTTTTTTTCACTTTTATGAGTACTTGGTATCTTGAGGGTGCTAAACAATTGAGTGTTGAGTGGCTTTTTCTTTTGATGTAACATTCTTAGGTGTTGAGCCAGAAAAAATAAGGATTTTTTCATTATTTGAATTTTGCTACTTCTAATATAGCAGTGTAGCTATTCACTTAGCTGTCCATGAGAGAGAATAAACTTCAGTTACTCTACAGATATAATTTCAACTTGCTGTTTTATAGCAATTCTTCAAATACTCATCCAGATAAATCTGTTCTTGAAAGCTTCTTGAAGGCTGATTATATATCCTATATTGAGATGCATGTTATGTCAATGAAAAAATTGTAAATCAGGACATAATTATGAAGTCTAGTAGACCTAAAAAAGCACAAGGAAGAAAACTGAGGGTGTTTTTCCTAATGCAGTTACTGTTCTTAAAGTTCTGAGATTAGCTTAACTGGGGTAACCCTGGTAGAGATTAATGCAAACCTATGAAAGATTAATGCTAATTTCTATATATTTTTGTGTTTGGTAAGCTGCCCTAAAATACACAATTCATTAAAACATTTCCTGTTAATTTGGTGTGGCATAGCATGACATGACTTATTCTCACCTCTAAAATGTCATTGTAATCGTGTGTTACTGGGATTTATTCTTCCCAATCCAGTCACAAGAGAAATAGAGCTGATTGGCACTTTTCCAACAATGAAGCCCTGGTCTTGAGTCAGGTTTACCCTGTGATGATGATTGTATAACATTTCTCTTTCAAAACCCCTGTGGTTTTGCATTGCCTCTTGAGCCCCGTACCAACTGTTTGATTAGGTGTTTAATCATCAAGAGGCTTTGCAAATCTCGATAATCGGTGTGGAATGCAGTCCTGAATTTTAGGCTCTTGTTCCCCAAGGAGGAACATGGACTCCATAGCTTAGTCACTAAGTTCCCTGTATTGCATCTTGAGGATAACTGCCATAAAAAGATCAAACTTCTGTTGTGACTAGGTCCCTCCAGCAATAGGAAATGTGAAACATATGGTGTCATACGGTATCACATGAACTTGTATTTGTCATCTTTGGCTCACAAGTGCAGGAAGGTACCCTCATTCACTTGAAGTTGAGAGATTGAAGGGTCTTTTTCAGATAATAATCAGTTACCAGTATTCTTTGAACAAATGAAGTTGGGATTTGCTCCTGTGCTATCGGGGTCGAGGGTGGTCCCCGATAATCCTTTTAGGGTTCTTCAGATATTCAGGATATAAGTGGCAGAATAAAAGAAGAGCGGTGCGACGACCACAGCTTGGTAACATAAGACACTTTAACAATCAAAGTAAAAGTGGGACGAGGCCCAAAAATCCAAACACAATGACCAAGGGGGTTAGGTCCCTTTAGGAGCTGATGGTTGAAGACCAGGAATAAGGGAGGTCCAGGGTTAAAATATGGGGTAGGAGAGGAGGTGGGGTTGAAGCAAGGTCCAGTAGGCACAGGAGAAAGTGGTGCAGAGGTGGGACAAAGGGAAGTAGGGTCCAATGGGGTAGAGGGGGTGGAACAATACACCAACCAAGGGCCAATGGGAACATAAAGAAGGGAGAACATTCTGGATGTGGGAGTGGTGATAATTGACTAGCAAATTAGGTATTAACATAGACAATCCCATAACTCTTTGGTAACTTTTCTTTGGGGGTCACCACAACTTAAACAAAAGTTTCCCACGATCTAGGGTTGGGATGCAACTCTTCTTCATTAACGGTTGCCTGACCTGGGATACTGGTCCGGTTGACTCCCACACTGTGCCACAGCTGCCATCCTGTATCTAATAAGCTTGTGTTTAGAGGCTTTTGGCTAGGAAGTGTAAAGTCTAGGTTGGGTTCTGCAGAAGAGGTTTAGATTCACTTCTCACAGGAGCCTCCATGTGTATGTATATATCCTTAACCTTTTCCACTGCTTTGATGTCAAATGGAAGAGTGACAACAATGAAAAGATTTCAGCTTTTACATTTGGGAGCTGTTTTAACAGCTGTTATATGATACATTGGCAGAAATGTAATCCCTCTTTTCTGTGAATGTGAGTATAATTTTTTGATTAGATGCATGAAAACAGTTTAGCATATCTAGATCTAAGGCAAGAGAGGAAAAGGAGACATTGCAGCAAAAATAAGGCTGTTGTGGT
This sequence comes from Rhabdornis inornatus, assembly GCA_013397075.1. Taxonomy (NCBI): domain Eukaryota; kingdom Metazoa; phylum Chordata; class Aves; order Passeriformes; family Rhabdornithidae; genus Rhabdornis; species Rhabdornis inornatus. The sequence continues at coordinate 65,753 of VWZS01005382.1, read as the reverse complement.
CATGCAGCTTTGAACATGTTAAAATACATTTTAGTTAGAAAAGTGGTGACATTCTGAAATGGGTGCAGACAAATTTTCTTACTTGAGTGTATTTCAAAATAAGTTTTTTATCTCATCTCAAAGCAGTATTAATGCTCATTTCCCCCCTCAGTGAAATGCAAACTTATAATTGCTAGTTGAAAAGCATGGCCAAATTGTTTACAACAGGTTTACTATGGTATTTTCAGCCCCAAAGAACAGTATTTTATCATTCTCACTTTGTTACATACTTACCACTGAAAGACAAGGTCAAAATAAAATTGAAGTACAGTGTACATTTTCATTGCTCTTTAACTTGAAAATAGTGATAATTTTCACAGCACAATTACTTATAAACACTTTCATTATAAGTTGTTATAATAAATTATGATGGTGTTTTCTGTTGATTGCGAACAAATGCTGTTGAGAATGTATACATATGTATACATTTATATATGCATTTTAGAGCTTGGTTGGAAGAGTCATGTCAAAGGAGTCAGCAGTGACTACTGCATTTCCCATGTTATTTACGAATTTCAAGTACATATTTTAAAGTAGTTTAATAAACTTTTTGCAGTAGAAAGATGCAATGTGATGCTAAAATAATTGTAATTGTTTTTAAAGTAACCAAAATGGCATACTCTGTATAAGGTAGTTTTTAAATATTATTGCTTATTATGTAAGCCAAGCAAGGAAGTCTGCAAAACAAAATAGAAAGCAGATTCTGTAGTAATTAGCTCTCAGGTTTCTGAGAGCTTTTTTTCATTTCATCCATGTTGTATTACAGAGCGGTATCATCAGCAGGCTGATACCAGTAGCCTTCAAGAGATTATGATCAATCAAATTTTAATAATACCTAGACAACAGTCTTTATACAGTGTGAGTAGATTTATGAAATATCATTTTGTTAAAAAACATTATCATTAGGCTTGGAGTAATCAGCATAGCAAAAAAGTCAATGAGTGTGTAAAGTGAGGTGTTTGTTTTTGTACTGTAGTTATCAGTAACACTGAGAAACTAACTACTTCTCCTGAATTTTGATGTTTGCCCTAGAGGCTGTAGAAAAATCAAATGCATTTTAATTTCTATTATTTTCCCAAAACTTAAATGCCCTTGATTAACAGCAACATATGTGACAGCAAAGGATACCTCTGCTTTCAGTCTGTTAAAAAGATCATAGAAGCAGTACATGTTAGGACTCTTAAGATGTTTTCTGAGGGATCAAGAAATCTGTACATTTCTGAATACTGACCTATCACCTGGAAAAGCAGCCATGAAGGACATCTGCAAATGCAAGACCACTGTCAGGTCAACCTGTCGCGGTGCTGACAGGTCTCTGATATAAAACCCAATTTACAGTTTAAGAAGCACATCCATTATCCTTCTGATTTTAAAATATAACATACATCAGCAAAATGATAAAAGGAAGTGCTTAAGAATTATGAAAGTCAAGGACTATTTCATATCTGAAAGTCACAACCTTTTTTGCATATTACTGATTAAAATTACACTGAATTTTAATATTCATCTGTGTCTTTATTTCTTCCAGGAAGTTAAGAGTTAGCATCAGTTGAACTTCAGTCATTGTAATTCTACTTGTATTACGTTGTTTGGATTAGTCAGACATTCTATTATCTTACTCTTTGTAGGAGTTGAAGAGGTTTTTGGAAGTGTGGATAATTTTAGACAAAATGATGTGTCAGTTTTTGGGGAAAAGTACTGTCTTCTTGATCCTAATGAAAAAGTAGAATAACAACATAAAAAGAAGAATAACAGGCCATATTTTTCCTAGCATTAGGTTTAAGCTTCATCTCCATTTGTAATTTGGAAAAGAATAAAAACGTTAAGTTTTCTGTGTAAACAGGATCTGTAGTGTCTTCTGCTTAAAAAAGTTTCAGTTCTTGAAAATGGATGTGCTTCTTAAACTGCAAATTAGGTCATTACTGAATGGTCAATAAAAAGGGAAAGCATATATTTTTTTATTTGATTACCGTAATGAACTTTAATGTTAAGTTGGATAACCTAAACAAAACACTGATTATTTTACTGTAATATCCATGAAGGCTGATGGAGAAATAAGATTATGGATTTCCAGTATCAAAGCAGCTCTTACTCTTTAGAAGAGTTTGCAATGTTGTCCTACTTATGAAACTTCAAAATAGGTATTTTGACTTTGCCTGTATTTGATCATACCTTTCTCTTTTATTGCTAGTTAAAGAGTTGCTTAGTACACGCTACTTAATTCTGCAGAAATACTGGGCATAAGATTGCCTAAGTACCTTTTCAAAACTTAGAAGTTCCTTAGGAGTAAATATACTATTAATTTCATATTTTCATGTACATTTGGTATTTCAAGCATTTGTCCACTTTTTGTAAAGTATTTGCATTTCTTTAAACCAGTAAATTTCAGAAGGGGTCTAAAATATTACCTGCATTTTGGTTTAGTTTCTTCTACTGGTAAGCATCTCAAGTAATTAATCTGTGCTCTGATCAACTATGTTGTTTTTGTCTTGAGACTCCATATAAGATAAGAGACAGCAATCCAGCTTTTAAAGTTGAAATACATTTCTGTGATATTTCTCAAGTCTCAGAAGATCTTCATATGAAGTAATTTTTAAACACACAAAATAATTGTACTTTCAGCCAACTGGTTCAAAAATCTGTTGTGTTTACTTAATGTGTGTTTGCTGTTATGGTTTGTATTTTCACTTAGCATTTACTTGTTCCTTGAAGACAGTGAAGAAAAACACTTCTTAGCCATGTAATCTAAATCACATTTAAGGCATGTAGTCTCTGGTAAGATTATTCTTCAACTCATGATACATATAACTGCATCAGTTTTAATAAGGACACTATAAAAATTTTTGTATAGGCCTATGTACAATGTGCATATCTTCAGGTTAATAACTTTCTAGGACAGCTGCTCTAAAAAAAGTGGAAGGAGCCTTGTACCTGCACTTGAGTTTAGCTAACAGGAGGCAGCCCCATGTTCCGTTTTTGGAAGTAATTGTTGTGATGATGAAGGAAGGTCATCTACCACAAATAGCCTTTAACTTGAATTTTAGCAAGAATTACAAGAAGACAGATGTTCTTTTGAGGCGGGTTTTTTTGTTGCTTGTTTTTTGCTTGTTTAGTGCTTTTTGTATTTTTTTGTTTATTTTTTTGTGAAGGTTAAATATAATAGAGCTTTTTCTGAATTAATGTAAAAATTTCTATTCAAGAAAGTTGAATTTGAAACATTTTTATTTAATGGAAGTTTTGAAAACTCTGTTTTAGTCTAATAATTATTTAAGAGAAAAAATACTTTGAGTGCATACAAAATTTTTATATATTCTAGATTCAAAGGATTTAAATACTAAAAAATAATGTTTACTTTGAAATTTCCAGAACTAACTCTTCCTATAAAGCAAATTTTATAATTTTCAGTAAGGCATAGACTGTCTCCTGGTGATAAAGTTGCTTAGTTTTGTGATTTCCCAAGGCTTTCTTGCATGGCTTGTTCGAACTATAGCAAATGTAGTTTTCTTGTTTTGTTTTTACAGCTTAGTGTAAGGTTATGCAGTTGGCGAGCAGGAAATGCGGGCCAAATGTGCTGAGTAGGGTCTATGTGTTGTAAAACCAGGACTGAAAAAAAAACTATCTATCTGGAAAGCGGTACCAGCAGTGGTAAGCGGCAATGAGCTCTGGTCTTTTATATAATGGGCTAAACAAGGCCTGTAGAGACTGTATGTAAAGTATTTTGTTCATATATAATATCAGCAGTTGGGAGAAGGTAATGAAGATAACTTCTTGCATTGCATGTACATCAGTTATACTGCAAGACAAATTTAAAGGGAATATTTACCTGGTTTTGTTTGTATTTTAGATTTTCCAAGGTAAAATTATTGTAGAATAATTATCTTTATGAGACTACTCCGCTCCTAGGTGTGTTCCATATGGACTTAAGGTGAAAGAACTTAAAAGAAAAAATTGTTCTAGACTAATTAGTGCATAATGAAATATTTTAGAAAACTTCTAACTCTAGATAGGTGTTAATGATGTACCCTGAAGACTTGGTGCAAAGCCCGTTGGATTTAATTTCCCTTGCTTCAATAAAATTTCTTTCAAAACTACTGAGCCACCTTCTGATATTTACTGGAGTAGATAAGAGTTCAGGCAATTAGCAATTTTGAATAGGATTTAATGGGGCATTCAGATGATTTATTGAGCTCTCGAAAGTGTTACATAGATTGAGTTCTACTGTAGTTGTCTTGTTCCAGAATGAAGGGAGACATCCTTGTCATTCATGTGTGTGTGCCCTGCAGGAAACATTTCCACCAGCTTCCAAAAGCAGCTGCAAATCCTCATTTTGGCAGATATGGTTCCATGAGCAGATCAACTTTGCTGCTGCCTAGGAATCTGTACTGGTTTTTTTCCTCCCTTGGTCTTCATTTTGCAGCCTCTCTTCTTGTGCCATCTTTCCCATTCATCTGACACTAGAGTAAGGTAATTTGGCTTTCTAAGTCAGAAAAAAACCTAACTTTTTTCTCCTGGGTTAGTTTTCTACAAAATTATTTAGATGACTCGGTTCAGGGAACACTCACAGGCACATCACCCAGTAAAAGTCAAATGTTGGGTATGTATATCAGGGAGTGGAGGAGAAGGAAACTCTAAGCAGTGGTGAGATGTTATATCTGCTCATTGTGTAGGAATTTTGTGATAGCAAAGCTTGCACTTGACAATGATCCCTCAAAAATACACTGGCAGGCATGATTTCCTAATTCAGGCAATGGGACTAAGGCTTCAAAGTGTAGGCTTTTCTACAATCACTTCTAAGAATTAAAAAAAAAAGTTTGTTAGGATTAGTTCTTTATTAAACCCATTATATTTGGGATTAATTCTTTATCCTCTAGGGGATTCTTGATTATTTTTTCCTTCTTTGTGATACATTCAGTTTTTACTTGGTGTTCTGTTCAGGTGTATAGGACAAAAATGTTCAGGCTGTGTGTGTATGCAGTCTCCCTTTTTCTTTCTCTAAGTTCAACATTCATCACAGTTCCTTTGTGATATAGTCTACAATATAATTTATACTGCACAGAGTATCTCTGTATTTCTGTTTTCGTTATCTAGTTAAATACTTTTTTCATTTTTCTATTCCTAATGCACTAGGTTACGTAGACCACTATGTTGGACGTCATGCGGTATTTTCAGTGTCATTAACTAAAAGCAGGAAAATTATTACACTGATAAGCATTTATTTTGTATCTCTTCCCCGTATTTACTGTGGATAATTTTTTTTACTTTTCTGTTAGGAAATAATCTATTTCTCAGAAGGTTAACATAATCAGTATTTCTTACATTACTCTCAGATTATTTAAGGCTCTCATATTTTCTTTAGAAATAGCTTTTTCAGAAAAATGTTAATCTATTTATTTTGTTTTTACTTTTTTCTCCCAGTCATGATTGGATTTTTGGGAATAACCCCATTTTAGATATTCTTCCTTTTTAGCATAATAATACTGTTCTTTTTCTGAGCTGTCTTCAAAAAATCACTGTGAACATTTCCAGTTCTTGTTTTTTTCCTGTAAAAATGTAACTTATTGTTCATTAATTAAACTGTTTTTAAGGTGTTTTACTAAACAGCTTGCTTATATTGCAATACTCTTTCAATGTTCCATGTTCTCTTCCAGTTTTTGGCTACAGCAAGCCCCATGGAACTAATGAATCAGTGGAGATGTAGGATGAGAAGACAAGGCATGCCTCAATCATACCACAATTCTTCAGTCTTGAGTGTTTATCAGAACACCACATTTAAGGCAGTTTCAGTCATATGCCATCAATAATAATTACTGCAACATTGCTGATCCCAAAACAATCATTGCTTTTGCAATATGAGGTGAAGATTTTCCTCAGATTTGAGCACGGGAATTTTCTTCAATTACAAACCGGTCACAGCACCAAGCCTGACACAGTTCAAGAAGTGTTTGGACAATGCTCTCAGGCATATGGTGTGACTCTTGGGAATTGTCCTGGCTGAGCATTGGACTTGATCCTTGTGGGTCCCTTCCAACTCAGCATATTCTGTCATTCACTAAAATTAGTTGCAACTTTATACTGCATTTGCATTGGAGCAAAGATTTGTGGTCACATATTTGATTTTCACAATAATTTGTTTCTCAGCATGAAATATTCTATGCACTCATGTTCCTGAGTTTATTCCTTAGCATGCAGAAATGCTAAGGTGTTAAACAGCATAAAACTTTAGTAATACTTCCCTTCTGGATCAATTTCTTCCTCTAAGTGAAAATCAAGCCAGAGGAAGGATAACTTCTTTGTTTTCTGGGATGGCCTTGAAAAATGTGTGTTACTGTACTGTTATTAATGGTATAGTTGCAAATTCATAGCATATTATCGCTAGAAGCCATAGTAAAAGTACAGGATCTGCTTATGGCATTGTACACCATTGCAAAATGAGACGCTCAAGGTTATTGTATCTGTACTTTTAAGAATCTTAAATGCATCTTATGCATGTTATAGAAATATTTGAAGAGAATCATTTCACTGGAACAGAAGACTACAGAGCTTGGAGGGGTATTCTGGCAGAATGTTCTGAGAAAGCTACACAAATAGTATGGAAATGTCTATCACATAGTGCTAATTGCGAACATGTTATTTTCATTTAGTCTTTGTCCCTATGTGAGGATATTTTACTCTGATTCCATTTTTTTGTAGTTTTATTATGTCTAATCCTGTTCATAGGTTGACATGATAGATAATGACCCTTTTCTGGGATTAAAAGAGAAAACACATGAGGCAGAAGAAAGCAAATATATCATTAGAGTTATTGAGAGGTAGTTTCTCTTCACATAATTTTTAAGCAAATTTAAATAGCTTTTGGTCTTTATTTAACCAAAAGTTATGATGTCACTGAGCTATAGTTACTGTTAAGATTTTAGATGTCAACACTTGCAGTAGTTTTGAAGATAAGTTTTACCTGTCATCTAGCTCTGTCACTGCTCTAATTTTGTTTTTCCTGAATTCACTATGCAGTTACTCAATATGGTTTTTGATCTTCAAAGAACCTATAGCTTTATGAGTGCATTCTCTTTTTCTTATCTATTGAAACTGACAAATTCACTAAAAAATTTTACATGGAACCATAATTTTTGGCATTGGCTTTTTACAATTCTTTTGGCTAATTGGACTTCTTTGCCTTTTTCATTTTTTTTATTTTTTAAAAATATGCATAAACTTCTTTGGAATATTCCTTATTCTTTCAGTAGTAGATTCTGTTCATTGAGGATCTAAAGAAAACTGACAACTGAATGTTTTTTATGTGGGTGCTCTTGATTTTGATAATCCAGTTGCCTGCTAATGATCCTTGGGATGACCCTTGTTCTGCAGACCATCTGGGGGACGCAGGGAGAAGGTTTATGGGTTTTTTTCTGGATCTCAGTAAGAAATGCCTGACAACAAAGGACATGCTAAAATAGCTATTTTGGTAGAACAGAATAAAAAGGTGGATGCAGATGGAAAATAAATCTTATGTCCTTTCAGATGCTTGGAACCCCTCCTTTTATTCAGCATTGAGCTTCAAGGAAAATCCTTAAAGTGGATTTTCCACTGGCAACTCACTAGATTTTCAAAATGCTGTTTTTTATTATGTACATACGTTTTACTTTTTTTGCGATATTAGGACTTCATGTTTCTAAAGAAGACATATCTGAAGATTTTAATATATGGTGCCAGGTGATACCTGATTTGTGCCAATATCATCTGTGATTAGTTTGGTAATCTTTTATAGCCTCTTCAGTCCTTTCTAAGACCCTTTATTATTGCAAACTCCAGTGTCTGACATGAGTGTTATTATGCTAGTTACAATCTGGCTTAATTTTGGAGATTAGTTTTTCTGATTGCATGTTCTGCCTGTGCATCTTTGCAGTTTCTTTTTGTGGCCATGCTATGTAATCCTAAGCATCTTTTGTTGAGATTTTTTGAAGTTTTTGAGATTTACCAGTAACCATATGATTAATTTCTTCCTTGTTTTATTACTAGCTGAAAGTGTTTTGATTGATAAATATAAAGCAAAAGATGACTGATTACATCAACCTGAAATTTTAGAGCCTCATTTTTTTCAGGAATAAAGGAAATAAGTCCTAGCAAGGAGTTTTCTTGATGAGGTTAAATGAGTTTACTTTGTTTCAAAATTGTTTGAGAGACTATCTGAATTCCTTCACTCTTATCTATGGTACTGATTTGTTCTGTAAATATTTTCAGAAATTTGTCAATGTACTTTTAATGTGGGCATTTGGTTTATAATAAAACACAGTTTCAATTAGGTAAACCTTCTAAGTAGTCTCTTCAATCCATCTAAGTTAACAATCTCTTGGAAGACAATCTTTTCTTTTGAAAAAGAAAGTATAATTGAGAGCAGAATCACTACATTCAAGACTTTGAAGAGTAACTTACAACTATGGCTATTTTGTACTGGAAGATAAAACGTGAAATTGCAAGTAATTGGGCACATAAAATATAAAATGTAATGTATGATCAGCAGGAGATCTTTATTTTTTCCAGTAATCTCATAAATTCACCAAGAGAGCTCTTCTTAGACGGATGGGTACCAAGTAATTTTTCATTGCATTATAGTTTCTTTTTCATGAAAAGGAAGTATCTCAGAAATGTAAATGTTGTCCATACACCTTTTTATTAAAAACATTTCTGTGTAAATTTGTAGAGAATTCAATATGAAAAAAGAAGAAAACCTGAGCTTAATGTTTGTAACCAGCAAAATTCAAAACTATCATCAAGGTAAAAGAGAAGAGGAGACTTAGGGGATACCTTATCACTGCAACTACCTGAAGGGAGGGTGTAGTCAGGTCAGTCTCTTCTCCCAGGTAAAAAGCTAGAGAATAAGGGGAAACAGCCTCATATTGCTCCAGGGGAGGTTTGTATTGGATATGACAAAAACTGTCTTCACCAAAAAGGTTGTCAAGTCCTGGAACAAGCTGCCCAGGGAAGTGGTTGAACCAGCGTACCTAGAAAGCAATACTGAAAAGACATCAAGATGTGGTGCTTGGGGACATTGTTTAGTGGTGGACTTGGAAGTGCTGGGTTAAGGATTGGACTCTATGACCTTAGGGATCTTTTCCTACCTCAATGATTTTGTGGTTCTGTTCTATGATTAGCTGCAGTACTTTATAGCACTGCCTTCCCTCAGGGTTATTATTAGTTGCTCTCAGTTGACAGTTAACTGTCAAATGCTGTATTGCTCAGAATTAATTTCTGCTTGAAAGGTTAATAAATATGATAAGTAAGTAATGGTTACTGCTCAGTTTTCTTTCACATTTTTACTTCACAATTACCCAACCATCTTTTCTTTCTGAGATGGTGTAATTGATATGTATCAAATTAAATTGTCAGGCTTTTTCCTCAGTTTCTGTTTAACTTTGAAGTTGCAGTTTTGGTTACAGAGCTGAAGAAGAGCTTCTGTTTTGATTTTGTTGGTTATAGAAATTAAACTAATAAATGCTATTCACCCTATCTGCAGATCTTATTGCTAGATTCTATATATGTTGATTGCATTTGTCAAGGAAAATAGAGCCAATAAAAATAATTATAATAGTTAGGATTTGTAGTAAAAAACTTTGTTTCTAAGTGTCTTTACAATTATTATCAATGCATAATGATCCATTACAACAGTCTCTGTGTTGAGCCTCAGTTCTGCAAAGAACTTGTGCTTACCTTGTAGTAAGCTTAGTGAGTTTAAGAAGAAAAGATAGATGAAGCCTGATGTCTAGCTACTGGTTTCCAGCTGTCACTCTACTGGGGTTTCAACTGTGCTTTTTACTTTTTACTGTAAAGAGTATTTCTTCTACCCCAAAAGGTGGAGAAAACTATGAAAATACAAATATATTTTTCCATGTAGAGAATCATGCTCAAATTTCCAGTTATCTTTCAGTATCCATGTTAGCCTACTGAAAACTGGCTTCTCTGACAGGAAAACTTTGCATATGTAGCCTTACGACAGCAAACTATACAATGTTGTTCAGAATAGCCAGATGCCTTGCAGTCTTCATACTAGTGTCTATATTTATATCTAGCAGCAGGATTGACGTTGAAAGATTTTTTGTTTATATGACCACCAGCAAAATTGCTGTGCATGTTGAAAAAAGGCATAAAGATTCTAAACTGAGAGGCAGCATCACATCTATTGAAACTGTTTTCAATGCTTCTTCAAACAGTCCTTCGTTTCTCCATATTGGAAAAGCTTTTTTCAAAGGAAAAAAATTTTTGAAACTTCCATGTCTTGGAGTCATAATTCTTGTTCATTTGTGTTCATGGAAGAGCTACTTTCTGGTAAGCTCTTATGGTTTTTTTTGATTGATTCTCTTGCAACTTATGTGGAGTCAAATTATTCATATTTCTGTTCTGGCATGTAAAAAGCTACCTCCTTTTCCCTTAACTTCATCTTACAGCTAGATTAGTTTAACAGTGTTTCTTCTATCTTTATCTTTTATCTTTGCGTTACTGAAAATTGAAACTTTTCTGGAATTTTGTTTCTCCTAACTACTGGTTGATTTATTTTAAAAGATTTTTCTTTATGATTAAAACAATAGAAATGTTTTTGCTTTGATTGGTATGGTCTTTATGATTTTTATGTCTTGAAGTTCAAAATGGGAGTTTGAAAATCAATTCTCTAAGAGATGCTTGTCTGAGAAGCTGCAAGGATATACAGAATTAGAGTAGTCATAAGTACCTGTGTTAGGAAATGAAGCCCCAAACAAATAGTTGAAGCAATTGATAGTCCAGATGTGTCTCAGAAAAAGAGAGTCTGAACTTTCTGGCAAAATGTAAGTTTGAATAGTAAAGTCCTTAAAGCTGTTTAAAAAAGAAAAAAAGGCTTAATAAACAAGGATTGCATCTAGTGGCATGGTAAATAAATGCTATTGCATCTGAATTACAGCCTAGGTCACCTGCATTCTCTATCGTTTGCTGCACTGAAATTTAATAGCAAAGCCTCCAGGGCAAAGTTACTAGACAAAGCAGCCTATGCAATTTCTTTGAGTTACTGAAAAATACTGTGTGTGAAACCAGGAATTTGTGATTCATTTAATTAAAGTCCTAGCAGTTTGATTAAAAAAAAAAATGATGTAGATAAGAAGATACTTAAACATAGAGTCAAATTATCCAGCTGTTGCTGCTCATGCCCAGTAGTTGAAACCATTGAAACTTATACACACAAGCTTTCTAATATCTGTGCCTTAAGCTGATGTTGTGCTCAGCCTTCCAGTGCATGTCTGGGTTCTGAAGTAAATGGTGCTATTCCTCTTTGGAAGAAACAGTTATGCAGTGATCATCATCCCAATTTTTTTGGTAGGAGGAGTGTGATGTTTGTTGATGACTTTTTCTGCATAACCAGAGGGTTCCCCTTGGGTATGTTTGGCATCACTTTTATATGTTATAACACAGCTGACTTTTTTTTCATTGCCACATTATATCCAAAATTACTATAAATCCTATGGTTTGCATATGTTTTATGCATGTTCTTGTGTGGTGGGGGAGTGCTTAAATTAATATGCAAGCTTTTTATTCTTTATTGTCCTTACAAAGTCATCATCATGATTCTGTAATTATAATGTTGTTATAATGGAAACTATATGAAGCATACAAAGAATATGGTTCGCTGAGACTCTACCTACTTTCCAAGAAGTTTACTGAAACTCAATTTTTTTTTTAAATTGCATTATTCTTTGTAATTATAGCAGTTTGTTGCTCATGGCACTAGATTTTCTCACACACTCTGGTCCTCCTTAAGGAGCTGGGAGTCAGTAAATAAAATATGCCCAGTTAGTTTCCTATGGCTAATTACCAACATTTGTAAGCAACCTATTTATCATTCTAGTCTGTAAAGTATGGTTTTCAACTCTTAATGTGCGTAGTTTTGAGTTGTGGGGGTTTTAGAACAATTATTTTTGGCTAACGTATGGAGACTTAATATTTCACTTTGATGTACCTGTATAATATTGATACAATTTTGCATTTGGGAGTTTTATTAATAGTTTTATTATTAATGCCCTTCCTAGATGCTGTATAGAGCAGTTTCATCATAGTTTCTTGTAGTTAATCATAATAAATAGTTAATTTATTTTGATTTTTTTTTTTTTTTATTTCTTTGATAAATTTCAGAAATCCCTTTCTCAATAACTAGTGTCCTGTTTTGGACCTAGTTTGGTACCCTGGAAGTCAAGACACTCATCTGTGCTATGAAAATCTTAGATTTTTTTTTCAGTTATAGCACTGAAATTCATGTTTTTGGGATATGGTTTCAAAACTAAAACTAAATTTTCAAGGGTTCTAGAACTAGAACTCTTTTTACATCAAGAAACAAGATATAAATAAATTGATTAGAGCAGTCCCCTTGAAACTAGATACCTTAATTTCAGTCTCTGCTCAGAATTCCATATATATCATATAAAACTGCATCAGAATATGCTAGGAAAAAAGCATTATCTTTTCTTCTGCTACACCACTTGTTGTGTAAGGAGTCTGTACACAGTAAATCAGTGGTGTCAATTTAAACTGAATTGAGTATAAATGTGTAGGTTACAACACAAGAAAATGGGATGAATTAGACATAATTTGACTGAGAAATGGCATAATGTCTAAAAGTATCATTTTTATTCTTCACATTATGCACATTTTTCAGTTTCTTTTAAGTAAAAATGATCCTTGTTATTTTTTTAGAATCTCCAAATCACCAAGAATTTAAGATTTTCATTAAGTTTTGTGTTCGTTGTCTAGATAGTTATGACAAAGTCTATTTTGCTAATAATATGTGCTGAAAGTGCCCTGTTTCTGTCCTTTGACTTTGACCCAAGAGAATCTTCATGCTTCTTGCTAAGCTGAAAACTGGGGAGGGTTGGGATTCTGCTCTTACTAACACCCTAGCAATCAGCTCTGGAGATGAGGTGTGTAAGAGGAAATAATAATCATGATGAAAAGAAAATATGTAGTTGGTCATGCTTACTGGCAGATGAAGAAAAAAGCTCTACATGTGCTGTGGAGATGCTTTGAGTGTAAAGAATGAAATGAGCTCAAACTTTTTAAAAACCATGTTTTGACTAGCTAGATAAAATATATCTTCCTATGCACCAAAAAAAAAAAAATCCCTGAGAATATTCCTGTGAACCAAAGAAAAACTTCAGTCAATCTTCTGTTATTTCAAGTCTAAGTGGAGTAAAAGATGTATTCAATAACGAAAAAAATTATGCCTATCTGAAGCTCTAATAACATAAATATATAGGACAGGAAGGCTAGCAGGAAAGCTGCTGAAGTGACATTTTAAGGTTTAATTATCTTATGTGGAAAGAAACTGAATAAATTACAGCTGAAGCAGTTGGACAGCCTATGGCAGTGAATGATCACAATTCTAAAAGGAATCTGTGTCTCAGATTCCTTTCCAAAATGTCAAAGAAAAGTCCCGAAACCCTTGTCAGTACTCTCCCGTCTAATCAGCTTACTTAAAAGAGAGAGATTTGTAATATTTTAATGACTTTTTGGTAGCATGACAGAAAAAATGAAGCACAATAAACAATAGTAAGATTTTAAAGAATTGAGCGGGCTTTGATGTTTAACAAGAAGAGTTAATCTAACTGTTCTTCACTACATACCTGAGATGACATGATGTCCAAAGATTTACCAACTCCTTCCCAAACAGTCTATTAAAGAATCATGGTGAAATTCACAATACATTGTTTTCAGATACTTCTGAAGAAAGCAGTTTCAGGAAAGAAAAAGAGGGGGCAGGACTTCAGAAAAGGTCTTAAGGAAAAAAGCAATTAAATAGAGCTTAAGCTATTTCTTAAGTCATAGCACACATAAATGGAACAATTCTAAAAGAAAAGCATAGGACGTGACACGGTAGATTTAAAACTTGTCACTGATGATTAACAAATATCAATCTGTGATTGCCAAACTAAAAAGTGCGAAAAAGTATGAAGATGATAACTTTATGTAAGGAAGTTTTTTTAACATTAACGAAAAGGTCCCCCATACCTTCCAGACCTCAAAGAGACCACAGAATTCTCACTACCCTGAATATGGGGCAGATTGATTTAGCCTACAGTAACAATGCTGTATGGATTAAAGATGCTGCATAAGAGCTTCAGTATGAGGAACAACTATACTCAATAAATAGAAATGGTAATAGGATCCTACAGAGTAAAAAGTTAAAAGATTATTTTTAAATATTTCACGTGCTCTGGTCAAGTTTAATGTATTTCCATGCAGATTTAGTAGACTTCAATAGCAGTATACTTCCAGCTGTTCTGAAATTATTAACATCAATGGAATAAAACTTTATCATTACTTTTAGGCATTAAAAATTATATTTCAAGTAAAAGGGTTGCAAACAAACAGTCTAGGTAGTTATGGAGATAGAAACAAAATATTCAAGGAATATCGGTTACTACAGAAAGTGATTGATCTTGAATTTGCCAATAAGAAAGCATTTAAAATAATAAAATTATGGAAGAGCATTGCGGCTTGTGAAAGGAAAATTTTATCTCTTCTTGGGAGATTTTTTTTTTACCTATATGCCAAGCAGACAAGCAGAGATTGTTAAAATGTTGTTGACTGCATACAACATGAATCAAAAACTATTTGTTTCCTACTTGTGTTCCTCTTGGGAGGGAATGATTTGAACTTAACATCAAAGAAATTAATTGATCAGTTGTCTCTGCAAAAAGGACAGATATCTTTGCAGCTTAATAAATACCTTTATGAGCAACAGTAGCACTGAAAGTAAAAAAGCCTGCCATACAGTAAAATAGCTATCAGGAAAAATTTAGAAGGCTTCCAGATTTAGTGCAGTTGATGCACTGGGAAGCTTTGTGAAACTAACAGAGCAAGACTATATTCATCTGGACTGGAAGGAAAGAAATATGTTAGGAGAGAAATATATTAGCAGTTGTGACTCTTCTCCCTTTGCATCAAAGGAAATTGCTTGGCAAGCATCAGGAGAGAAATCGAAATTATATGAAATAGTTACATTGTATTCCAGTAGAGAATAAGAGAGGAAGGACTTTGCAAGTACAAAGTGCTGTAGAGCAGTTTGTGACATAGGCACATCTGTCTTACTGAAACATCTTGTCCCTTCCCCAATCAAAAGTAATGTTTCTTGAGGTGGTGAAATAGAGTAATTCTGCATGCAGCTTATGACTTACTTTCTGTAGTGTCTCAAGGCAGTAATGAGATACAGTATCTTTGTACAAAATCACGTGTCTAATTTTTCTTTCAAGTTGTAGTGCTTTGGAAGCATTTGTAATGTTTGCTGACCTATCAGTAGATTCATTTGGGGGTTGTAAAATTGATTTTTCTCAATTTGACTTTTGAAGCTATGAGATGGGCTTTGATCTGTTGTCCAGATTTGTGGAATAGCCCCAGAACCAGCTTTTAAGCATTAGATGTGGCACCATTTAAAGCATATCAAGAGTGGCACGTTTGAAGAAATATCTCCCCGTTTCTTTTTGGATATAAAAAGCTTTTATCTGATACATGTTGAGGGATCATGTTCTTTTGATATTGAATGCTTGTGATACTGCTATTAAATAAAAAGAATTAATGTGGAACTCATCAGTACCTACTGGGACATCTTACTGTGCCTCTCCTGTCATTTGAAGTTTCTTATTCAATTTTTGGTATGACTGCATAACAAAATCAAAACATGACTGCAGACTGTATTAACCACCTAAGTAAGTTTAATCAAATTAGGATCAGTAAATTAAGAAGAACAGGACAGGCTTTGTTGCCTATTACCAGTCAGAGTAGACACCCTTGGGGTTGCCTAGATTATGTTCTGATCGTTAACACTTGACTAAGATTTGTGTTTCCACATCTTTAGTACTGCTACTGTGCTTATTCAAAACTCTGTGGATGTCACCAAAAGTATTATCATCCTATTGTTCTGTTGTATTGGTAGGTAACTGCTGAAATGTTGATGTTTTCTCATGGGTTATTGCTGAGATTGTTTTGATGATGGGATTGTCTGTGTTACAAATGTAGAAACATGTAAGGTGCTTTGGTGTGGGCTGACACCAAAAGCACAAACTGTGGTTCATAGCTTTTGCACCTCAGCCTGTTCATTGGGCTTGAGTTGTACCTAGGAAGTTTTGTGTCAATGCCTGTCCAGCCAAGATAAGAGCTTTATAACACTGTGAGGATGAGGACCTTGTGGTTGACAGTTCTGGTAAAGTTTTGTGTGTCAGCATGGCCCTGAATAGTGCTAGGTATATTATTTGGTTTTTATTTTTGATTACTTCTGCTAGCTTGAGTATTCTTTATTGCATAGTTTGACTTACTTCCTATATATTGTATTTTGCTTGAGGTTGAAATTTGGGTTTGGCCACAGGTTATGGCACCAGGGCACAAAGAAATAAACTTGCTGCATTAGCCAAGTTTAACACCAGTAGAAGAGGAGGATGAGACAAAGAGTCTGTCAGTGATTACACAAACATTTCCTACATGCCATGACCTTTGCATTCCCTGAGACAGAAGGCATTAGTAAATTCCTTTCTGTGGGTACAGTGCAATTTTGTATGTATGCATTTTTTTAGTTTGAATACAAAGAATGGTAATTTGTGGTTTTATTCTGAAAATTTTATTCTTCAAGGTGATAATATGGCATTATATTTTCAAGGAAGACTGCCTTTTTTAGGTAAGACAGTTGGGTGGTCATAACTTTTGATCCCTGTAGCTTCAAAAATAGATTCAATTAATATTTTTATGAGGAGAAAATATAAGAGGCTGGGGTTAAATTTCAATTTTAATGTAAGAATCTTGGCAGACAAAAAATGGAAACAATTCCTTTTTTCTTATAAGTGTTTAATGTGAGTTAATAAAAAAAATCTTTTAACCATTAAATTTGATTATGTAATTTGTATTTTTTCTTTAATAGAATACATGAATTGTTATATAAGAACAGTAGGATCTCAGTCCAGTTTTTGTTTGGCTTAAACTGCTCATGAAACTAGTGTTAGTTTTCACAGAAATGGCCAGTTGTCCTACACAGATGTGTTTAGGTCCCTGAGTGTGCATAGTTTGACACTCAGAAAATGAACAAAATTCAGTCTTCAAATATTAGTCACTGTTTAAACCTGACTTCAAAATTTTTTTCTTTGTAATTTTCCTAATGTGCCATCACTGAGAAATTTAAGAATGCAACCAGGTAAAATGGCTTTCAATGCCCATGAATCAATGAAAGAAATGTTATTTCTCTCTTTTTTGCTTAATGGCTTACATCTTTTATCTTGTCACATAGTTCAATGGCATAGAATTACAATAAATTAGTTTTGCAATTATCAAACTCTTCAACTTCGCTTTGGCATTTAACGAACCTCAGAATCTGTTTATTGCTTCATATGCTTTGCCATCATGAATATTAGCCTTTAATTAGCTGGAACTCTAATCTTAATCTTTCTCACTATATTGCAATGAAACATTTTTATTAGCTTGAAGAAGATAGTATTTGTTACTATTTTTCCAATAAATGGAATACTTTCAGAGTGACCTTTTTATCAGTAATTATAACAATATAAAATGTAAGAAAGCAAAACTTATTATACAAAAGAAAAGCATTGTCCGATTAATTTTTATTGTGTTTCACTTAGCAACATAAAATCACTGAGAAGCCTCAGCTGAGGGACACCTATAGAGATCCTGTCATCCAGGCTTAGATCAGGAATTGCAAAAAAATGAAAGAGGAAATCAAACACATAAACTTTTCCACAGGCAGATCATGCTCAGCTAGAATAACCCAAAGCAGTGTCTGCATTAGAGAATAATGCTCTGTGGTGGTCTCCCTAGTAATGAAGACTGGAAGGAAAAGAAACTGTTTGCAAAAGGTAAGTAGTACTGGCTCAGTGCAGCCACTCTAGCAAAGCTCTCATAAGCTAGGTTTGTCAGATACAAAGGGGACAAATTGTCTTCATTAAATAGAGGAGAGCAAAACTACTCTTCAGTCATGCAACATTACTGTATCTTTATTGCAGGGACAGTTCCACTGTCTTCCTGATTGCTGATATTTCTTTCTTCTAGATCGATGTCAGGCTCATTTCTGTCTTGATCATTTCATTGCTTTGAAGTCAACTTCTCTTCCAGGTATTTAAAGGGCTCTGTACCTATTGCAGACCAATCTGACAAGAAAAGCGTCTTCAAGACAAAGGGAAAAACAACAGCTCTCTGACACTATTTTCAAGGATTCAGTACACTGCTACTTCTCCAGCTGTACACAGTGCTTTGATAGTTATACCGTGCAAGACATGTTGAGAGGGTAAAAAGGTCCATATTGAAGTGGAGACAATAATGACATGTAATATTGAAATGATAGATAGGATAATAGATGGCATTTATTAATGGAACTTCTTATTTTTTGGTTTTAGGAATGACCTTATTTAATATTTTTATTGAAAAAATCAGGATTGCATAATGAAATTTATAGTTGACATAATGTTTGGAGTTGTTATTAAAATAGATGAAGATCGTGGTGTGACAAATAGAAGTGGAAGCCTCTGAGACCTGATGTAATAGAAATGGAATTAAATATTATAGTACAAAGTACAACATAATGTACTTAAAAACTAATGGCAAGAAGTTATATTGTTAACATTGAGCTCATCATCTGAAAAAGACGCTTGCTGTGGCAGTTAATCAATGGATAAGTATAAGATGCCAATGTGATGTCACCATGAGACTAACTGTAAGGCTGAGCGATCTACCAAACAGACTGTATCATATGAAAAATAATACTCACTGTATTTATTATTACTGATAATCAGGATTTAGTCAACTTGAATGGACTCCTTTTTTTGTCAGCTTTTCCAGTCACAGCTTGAATGTACGGCAATTTTTACTATTTCCAATACTGACTTTTGGCCAGGAGTTCCATAAATCCACTATTTGCTGCATGGATACATAACTACTTTTCCAAACTTCTTACTGACTAGATTTTTTTCATGTCCCATGCTTTTACTGAAGGAGATAGTGGAAAATCTGCCCTTATCACCTTTTCCATAATGTCATGATTTTGTAGTTCTTTATTTTATTCTTCCATAATAATAATTTTCTCCTTTATTTTATTCTTTTGAAAGCCATTCTATACCTTCAGTCATTATCCTCTTCTAACCTTTTCTGATTCTACCATACCCATACCTTTTTTTGAGATGGCAGATCAGAGTAGGTATACTAAGATGGAGCTTTGAAGTCTTCATATAAGGACAATGCACAACGAAGGGGTTTGATACCAGCATACTTTAAGTCCTTCTAGTATCTTTGTTCCTGGATAAAGAATATGAAGAAATTAACCTAAACATATTTTCTAGAAAATTTATAAAGTACAGTAGGGAAAAGCTTGTAGCAAATTTACTAGCATGAGAAGAAGAGAATGTCTGATATCAGAGAAGATGTAATTTGAGATTGCATTAGCTACCTCTAGTTATGGTGGTCGCCTAGAAATAATTCAGATTATATCTCATGTAATCAAGGCAACATATTCTTTATCAATAATTTAAGTTAAAATCTAATAGGCACCTCTGATATTGTACAGCAAATAATGTTTTAAAGTATGTATGAAAGACCTGTCTGTGAAAAAATATACGAAAGAACAGAGATGCTTTTTCATTGGCCTCAAAGTGCTGTTACTCTGAGACTTGCCTCAAATGAGGAAAAAAAACCAAAACCATCCCACAAAAAACAAAGTGAAAGTACTTATACTGGTGGCATAGAACAGATTGCTGCTCTGCAGAACAGCAAGTGGAGGTTTACTTACATTGGTTAGAAATGCTTTTTTTGGAGTATTACTCTCAACTGCTGCAGATGTGTTTACTAAGCAAAGTTACACTTGTGCGTATCAAGTCTGTTTTCACTGGACATGGTCTATCAGGGACAGCAATGTGCAACAATGAGTCACAGTTTAGTAGCCCTAATTGAAGCAACTTGTAGAAAAGCACAGTGTAGGCATATCACTAGTGGACTCCTCTACCTTGGCCAGTGGAAAATTATGTGAAAACACTTTGGGGGGAAAAATGCCAAGTCAAATTTAGATCTGTAGTTAGCAGAATTAAATTACAGGATAGCCCAACTGCAAAAGAGGATGTTACAAGCTTATGTTCTGTTTACTGGAAATCTGCATGTCTGTACTGCTAGAAACCTAATGGAAGGGTCACTGAAGACAAATAAAACAACAAAAAATACTGGGTATGGTTTACAATCATTGAAGTTCTCACTTTTTTTTTTTTAATGACACATTGTAGCATTTTTAACAAAAGAAACATGCAGGAAATTGTAAGAAGTTCTTATCCCAGGTACACAGCTATGGAGTTTCAGAATGAAGAATCAGTTGTCAAGGACATTTGAGATTAGTTCAGCTCTCTTAGACTCTTAGCATTTGTGATTAGGTTTGTTAATTAGCTTAAACAATAGATTTCTTTTAAGTACTTGAAATTCTGCTATCTTAGTGCCAATTGTTAGTTGCTGTTACTACCATGTTTGTCTGAGGAAAAGGTGAGCATTTTGGAATTCAACTGTCATTCAGACTGTGCCATATGCTAAACCAGCAATAGCTCAGATAAGGAACTAAGTGGAGCTAAATCAAATTTCCTCCCAGGCAGAGAAGAGAGGTATGAGTGAAAGACCTTCATTCTTTCCAGTGCTTCAGCCATCAATACTGAAGGACTGGAAGTCGTGTGAAAGCCAAATCCATAGCATTTAGGGAAGGAATATGCTGAAAGAGATTACCTAAACTCCTTACCTAATGACTAGCAAAAGATGGTGGAAGGTGTGAACAGTAATATTCGTTGGAAATAAAGTCAAATTACTTCTAAAAAGCAACAGAAAAGGGAGAAATACTTAATTTTCCAACAACTTCTACTATGTAAAGTCACTATCTTCTTAGTGTTTTCTTTTTGCTTAAAAATATTGTGGTAATAGAAAGGTATACTTTAAAATATAGCCAATTTTTATGGGACAATCTGAAAGTGGGAAAAAAAAGGCAGTTAACAAAACCTGTAGATCATTACCAAAGTGTACTTTCAAAGAAGTGAAGTGTAGAATGTAAAGAAGAAAGCAAACTGTAATTTGGGCGATCATTATTATTCTTCTTTTATATCTATTTTAAGCCAGGCTTTAGGCTCTTTCTAAAAATATATTACCACTAAACTGTGGGTTTTTTTATTTTGTTTGTTTTTTTTTTCTTTTTAAGGTAAGAGGGCCCCCACCTGCAGGATCAGTAAAACAAAGACCAGCAAAACGCACGGCTTTTCGCAAGTTTTATGACAGAGGAGACTTTCCAATTGCTGTTCAGCATGAGTGTGTAGGAAACAAAATTGCCTGGAAGGTAAGTCCTGGCACAGCTGTGACAACCAGCTGAGCTTATTGAAGTGACATTTCTCATTGTCAGACAAAGTTAGCTTGCAAGTAAATACACTGAAATAATTTCTTAGCAAATGGAAGAAGGTGGGAAAGTCATTAGAGTAAGGCCCCTGAGTCAGCTGTCTGCCTTGGCTAACAATTAAATTATATGCTGCAAAAAGGAAGATGACAGAGTTGCTTTGCCTTAGAGAATTGTCTCCTGCCCAATTCATCTCTATTTTTATGAGGACTTGGCAATGCAGCCTGTTTCAGGCAGTCCATCAAATGATGGAAGTGGCTGGATACAGTGAGCAGCAGCCATTTATCTCCCCCAGATTTCACCTTCCTGCAGGACACTTCCAAATAGAAGCTTTAATTACCTAAATGGATAGGTCAAGATTGTCTGCTCCCTGAAAATGCAGAGCAGAATACAAACGAAGGCAGATTCTCATTCCTCGGCTGTACTCTCAGTCTCCAGCATATGTCAGACACCGTAATCGCTGTCATACGTGCCTCTGTTACAGGCTGACCTCCACTGCTGAAAGCATTACAGCTCCGACATTTCTCTGACAAAAGGTTAATTGGCTTCAAAATAAATGTATTGCCTAATGACTCCATTCTAATGCGGCTGTGTTTCTCTCTAAAATGCTTGGTGATGTTATTTGTAAAACTTGCCAATCTTCTAAGTAACTACTGCAGACTTTTAAATTTAATTTTAAAAATGAATGCTGATCTTTAACCTGCTCCTACTGTTTAATTATTTTGGTTTTCATGAATGACTTTCTTTTTTCTCTCATTCATTGGACTAGAATAAGATTTTGCTGGAAGCAATGTTAGTTACAGAAAATGAACGTGATATGCATGAACAAAAGGCATCAGATTTGTAGACTGTTTTAAATTGTTTATGTCAAAAACACAATACCAAATTTAAGTGTAAAGCTATGTTCAGTCAATACTAAAAGGAGGGATTTTGCAATCTTACAACCGATTCTTCTTGTAATGAAGCAAACGGGATTGGCTCTGTAATGCGGTAAACAGTACAATATTTGATAGTAACTAAATTTTTGAGGTAGCTCTTTTGCTTATTGGAATACAGAAGAAAGATTTGTGCTACTATTTGGTTGCCTATAGCAGTTTTGAATCAGCACAAGGAACAATTAATAGTTGTTGTAGCGATAGGAATCTCTATCCCAAAAGACTACCCAAAATCGAGATGAGATTCCAATGCAATTGGATTTTAGGCAACACTAGAAATTCCCTTGCTGGCCTAAAACAGGCTTACAACTTAAGCCTGCGCTCTGATCTTTCATCACCAGGTAAGACCCAAAGGTGATTTTCAAGCAACTGCAAAAAAATCTGCACAATTTAGTTTTCATCTTGAGGCTCTGTAATTTCTAATTTCTCAAAATCAGACTGAGAGGTACAGAAATACTACTGGACTGACATTCCACTAGATGATGCTAGTGACTGCTTAGTTGACTTAGGACATCAGGAAAAGAAATGAAACTGCATAAGAAGTTCAGATGGGACATTAGCAAAAGGTTTTTCATTGAGAGGGTGGTTGGTCACTGGAGCAGATTCCCCAGGGAAGTGGTCACAGCACAAAGCTTGTTAGTTTCTGGACAAAGCTCTTTGTCATATGATTTAGATTTAGGTAGTCCTGTGAGGAGAAAGGAGTTGTATTTGATGATCCTTGTGGGTCACTTCCAGCTTGCTAACTTATCTGTAAGCCTTCCAACCACAGATGTATGCTAAAGTAAGTGTTTGATTCCTGTATCTGACAGTTTTGTTTGCAAACATACTGCTTTGAGCAGAGTCTCTAGTCAAAGATCCGGCATGTATTTTTTCTTAACACGCTTTGCAGTCTTCAAGACCTAATGTCCACCTGCTGCAGTGTTTTTGCTAGTGCAGTGTAGGACTGAGCTGTCATGCAAGAGTTATTTTTGCTATTCTGCTAATCCTTTCTTTCGAAAAACTATCGGAACTTAAGCATGAATGCAAATAAGCAGCACAGTAGTGGACTATTCCATTCCTATATAAGTGCATGTTCAGATTCAGCCTTATTTCCCTTATTCCATTCCACTCAATTTATCACGCAAATCAATCCTGACTGAGTTCTATGACAGGCAGGCACTCAAAAAAACAACACTGAGGTAGTAGAGTTACTTGAGGCTTTTGTTTAGTTTGACATGCCACTGTCATGGATTGTTGTGTGGTTTAAGTACATGAAACAGGCAGACTGGCATTTTCCAGTTAAAACTTTGCATTAGATACTTCCTGAAGTCTTAGAGGCTGCCCAGAGCTGCAAAAGGGTGAGAATGTTGTTCATCATTAGCTGATACTTAAAGGCACAGATAAACTAAGGTTTATATTTTTCACTTGTTTTAAGGACATAGTTGTACTACCCAAAAGATATGTAATGGCTAATTTTGATCAGTTCATCATACTTAATTGTATAGCTAATTAAAGAAGTTAACTTTTTAGTAATATAGTTTACTCAATAGTGCTTAAATTCATGACAACTGAAAAGAGATTTACTAATGAAGTGTGTCTAGGCAAATATATAAAAGCTTGGGTGAAGTATACTTATTTGCATGAATCTTTATCAAGTGAAAGGTTAAAAAGAAGAAATAAACAATAACAGTGATAGTTTAATCCTGCTGTAATTACACAATATCAATGTTTTATGTTGAGAGCGTTTTTTTTGCTGTGTGTAGTTATAGTGTATATCATGGTTCATTTCACTCTTGTTAGTTTGTTTATCAAGTGGTGCATGAGAGAAAATGCAGGAGGGTCTTAGAAACCTGATTATTTTTACTGGTAGAGGAAAATACTACAGGACTTTTTTCTTTCCTGCAAAATGCACAGCTGTATTTTATTTGCGTCTTTGTTTTTATAATTACTGAATCAAAACTGTGATTGTCAGACATTAATTTTTAAACACTTTGAACACTTGTTCATTATATTATAATTCTCTGGACAGAATACATTCATTTTCAGCCCAGGAGAATCTGAAATTCTTTAATATACATGAATGGTATTTGGTTAATATGTACCAAAAAATTCATACAAATGACACTTGATATTGTGATACACAGTTCTGCATATCTGGAATTTTAAGCCCACAATTAATTACCTGCAAAGGCTGGCTACACATAACTGTGGTTGTAGACCTAGATAAAATATAAATTGAAACTTCAGGAAATGTGTAGAACTGTTTGAGTAACTACGTGTGTTGAATATTTAATTATGAAATAATAGTGCTTTTCTGTTATTACATACCTTAAGGGTTTCCAAAATGTACTGAATTTAGAAAGAGGCATTCTTGCTCCAAATTAATCCTAAGCAGAAACAAGATTAAACTGTGCAGATAAACCACGGTGTTTACCTTGGTGTCTTTTCTTAAAAAAGGGGACCAAAGCAAATTAGGTCTCACTAGATCATTATAGGAAGATGTGTGTTCTTGGTGAATTTTCAGACTAAGTCTTTATGTGTAGACAGGCATCTCATTAAATATTTCTGTAAAGCTGTCATTCTGGTTGGTAAGTTTTACTATTGTTGCAAGTTCAAATAAACCTGTTTCAACCTACTGGAAGAAAAAATGTGAAAATATAATATACATTTACAGCATATTATATACAAGAACAGGACATTTAACCTGGTACTAAAGAATAGCATACAGAGGAAAAAAATAAAGGATCAAAAAAACTCTGATAATGCCAAAGCAAAACTATGTGGTTCTAGAGGATATAATCACATTTATTTCTGAAAGAAGACATTGATTGTATTGGGGTTCCTAATGTTTATTTTCTAGTCTAGAAAGAAGTTGTCCTTTTTGTTATTTCGGAAAAGTGAATATAGAGAATGACTAGTTAATTACGTCTGTGAAAACAAGATGTAACTCGCTACACAGATTTCTGGCTTTGATTGCAATTAGACTAAAAAACTAATTTCAAAATTAATTCCAGGCTTTTTATCCCCATTCAGTGGATGTACTAGCAGTCAGTGAATTCTTTGCTAAATGTAACATTTTAATATCTATGTAACATTTTAATATATACTTTGAAGCCTTTTTTTTTAATCCTTCCTTGGTAATCAAAAAGAGAACTGTATATATACCAATGCCTTAAAAATTCTGCAAATAGTTAATTTTTATGTTTCTTTCTTAAAATAGCTTTTAAGATCTGGGAATAAACAACTTCTTTGGTTGAGTTATTGAACAAATGTTCAAGGATCTTTCCAAACATGAAGCATTTGATTTTTTTCTACCGAGCGAAAATGAGTAATAATGGTATGGTTTGAAAAAGTATTTCTAGCGTGTATTAAACATAGAACTTGGGAACATAAATTATTGTTAATTTAGAATTAGATAATATTTGAAAGTGATTTTCCTATCAAAAGAATGTTCTAAAATATTTATAGATCTTTTGACTACTTTTGTGGGATCCCACAGTTCTTTTTCAGCTTATGTATATTGCAATTTTATTTCAAAATGTATTAATACATTCTTTTGCACAATCTCATACCAAGCTATGAATAATAAAAGCTCATAGTTCAGGTCTGAAAAGGACTTCCATTTTTAAATATACGATACTGAATTAAAAAAGGTCAGAATGCAATTAAACCTTTGACTAAGTTGATAAAACCAAGAAAGTATTTTTGAGTCATAAAGTATGTGTTTGAAATGCAGTCTCTCTGTATTAAGTGGGAAGTCACCAGAATGTTTGAAAAATTATTCTTTAGGTAGTGGAGTTAATTATGCAAGTCATTATGCAGGGGTAAAAAAAACTTCTATTCTTTAAAAGAATTTTAGCAATTTCAGAGAAATGAAAGCCAAATTCAGAAAGTCAAACTTTCTAAGCGAAATGTCAACACAAACCTGATTTCCATCTTCAGGGGTTCTTTTCCCAGAGTATCTGTATTCACTAAGGATATGACTTCTACCAATTTAGTTTCTCTTCTCCTCTTTCCTTCACAGTTTGTTTTTTGTTTTTTTCAGGAGCTAGTATAAGCTATGGTAGCAAAATTATTTCTTTGTGAAAGAAACTAAATGCTGGGCTGAAAGAAAGTGCCTGCCTCGGTCATAATGAATTCGGAATGTACCTACACTTGCTCCTTACACCTAATACTGAAAGTTGTTTTTAGTAGTGGAGTGTACAAATAAGTTGAACTTTCCATAGAACTACAGTTTTTATTAGTGTGTTGTATACTAGTTTACATAGGATTCTGAATTTCTATGATTAAGCTGGTACTTATACCCAGCACTAAGAAAAAAAGAGTTTGTTTATTTGTTTTGGTGGTGGTTTTGTTTTGGTTGGTTGACTTGAGTGTTGGACTTTATTTTGGGGTTTTCTCTACAAAATAACTTGGTTTTAAATTTTGTTTGCTTTTTCTGGAAGTGCAGTCTTTTTTGCTTGCTTGAGGGATAAGCCTTGAGAGAGAAAATACTTTTTTTAATATCAACCAATATAGTTGGAGGGGAGACAAGCTTTCATTTACCGAGCTTTCAATTATTGTCTTCATATTTTTCATTTTTGCAATATTGTTTTGTCATTAAACCAGATAAACTCTGTATGTTATTCACTGTATAGTATCAAGTAAACTCAGGTAACGCTTTCCAAAGTTCAAATCTCCAAATAAATTAAAAGTAATCAGATGGAGCTCATTTACCCTAAGGAATGACCCCGTTATTATACTGTCATCTTGCAATTTGTGTAATTTAAGATGTAATTCAAGAAGTTGAGGGGTTTTAAGCATATTGCTGTCTAAGGGGGAGGTTCAACTTTGCTTCACCTCTTCTACTTTCTATTTCTGAAGCACACTTGACACTGGCACTGACATTTATCAGAGCCCTCTTTGGGTAATTTTATCTCACTAACTCAGGAAAAGAAAGTGGGTGTGGTTTTTTTTGGAAAGCAACACGCTCATAGTCCTGGAAACTCTGAGTATGTGACAATCCATGAGTGCAAATGCGGAGTGTTGGTGAAGAGAGAAACAGTAGTGAAGTACAGTGAAAAATGTGAGAGAGTTGAGGGATTTCAAAAGTGTTGTTTTTAGCAGTGATCTGCTAGATTACTTTAGCTGTTCGTGAATTGCAGCCTCAGATATCTGAAAGCAAAGAGAACAAACTGCTGTAAAAACTAATATTTTTTTAAAATTTATTTTCATATAGAGGCATATTTTTCTGCATCCACTTTTTGTTAAATTGTATTTAATATCTTCGTAGTAAAAGATGTTGAGAAGACACTGTAAAAAAACTGGTAAATCCCCCATAAGCGTTGGCATACAGAATGAAAGCTTTTTCCAAGGTTCTGTAGAAAGAGGAACAGTCATGTATCATGCATAGACACAGTCGGTACAGCACAGAGTGGTGTTAGTTTATATTTTATTAAGTGTTTTCATTAGTGTTTTAAGCAATAGTTCAGTTTTCTGCTGCAATTGATCTCTGTTTATCTTTCCCAGAGGGCTCCTTTTAAAATCATTCCAGTGATCCTTTATAAGGCTGTCTCCAATAAAAGTGTGTTGGTATAACAGAAAATTGCAGTGTGGGTTCAAGAAAAGGCAACTGAAAGCAAGAATTTATTAAGCCAGAAATAATACATAATAATTTAGAGAAACTACAAGTATGAATTGAGGTAAAGAAGTAAAGTCTCAAAGAAGCAAATTTTAAATGCTCCCTGTGAGGGAAAAATACCCCACAATTATATTAACAGATATAGTGTAAACTAATAGTTTGGATACTAATTTTTTTTTTTTTAAGGAAAGTAAAACCCTCAGTTTTCTATAAAGAAAGTAATACAGCAAACTGTGTGGCATGGTAGCAAGAAAGAAGTATTCAGCTTTAAACTAAAAATAGCAATATTCAGTTGCATCATCTGAAGTCAGAAGTTATTAATAATTTGTATACCATGAAGCAAGTACAATCCAATGCTTTGCATAAATAGTTGTGTTTAGACAAATGTCATTTATCATTGTTTGACTGTGATATTAGTACCTAACTAATCACTTTCAAAAGTTTTGTCTTGGCTGATGTGCATGTGACTTTTTTGTAGAGATTGTTAAAAAGTTCCATGACAAGACTGTTCTTGTTTTGATTTTTAAATGCAGAATACTTAAAAATAGGCATGTCTTAATGACTGTGACCTGGTTTTCATTTAATGAAAGCTCCTTTAAATTTCTTGAGCAATGTAATGTAGTGCTATACATATACCCACTCTACGACCCTAAGTCATACAAAAAGTGAATAAATGCAAAATATTTTCTAGCAAATAAAACAACAAAATTTCCATTGACTGCCATAGAATGGGATCATTATTCCCGGATGTAAGTATTATTCATAATCCTATTCCTTTTTCTCCCTACGGTATTACAAATTTTCCTCTGATCTATTAAGTTTTTAGTTGATAATCCTCAGAGGAACCCATTTTTGATCAGCTATCATGGAATCATATAGTTCTAGGTTTGAAGGGGATTTAAATGATCATCTGATCCAGCCTTTCCTGTCAAAAGCATAGTCTAGCCAAGATGGCCCAGCAGCCTTTCCATCTCTAAATTATAAAGGCTGTGACAGTTGGGATTTTTCAGCCTGGAAAAGAGGTGGTTTCAGGATGACTTTACTGTAGCCTTGCAGTACCTGAAGGGAGGCTACAAGAGAGATGGAGAGAGATTTTAAAAGGGCATGTAGTGTCACGACAGGGGGGAATGGCTTTAAACGGACAGCGAGTAAGTGTAAATTGGCTATTGGGAAGAAATTCTTTACCGTGAGGCTGGTGAGGTACTGCCACAGGTTGTCCAGAGAATTTGTGGTTGCCCTATCCCTGGAAGTGTTCTTGGCCAGACTGAGCAGCCTGTGGTGTGATCTGGTGGAAGGTGTCCCTGCCTACTGTGAAGGGGTTGGAACCAGATGGCCTTTAAGGTCCCTTCCAACATAGACCCTGCTGTGATTCTATGATAGTGTCCAAAGTTATGAAAGTTCCAGAACTTAAAATCATCCTTTTAAACAACTGCCAATTCAAAACTATGTCTTAAATCTAAGACACTGTTACTTTTGATCTAATTACCAGTTTATATTTACCAATGTGTTAATTTTATATGCAATATGTTTGTGGTTGGATTTTTTCAAAAGTCACTATTTATATTGACACTAGCATTTTATGTGACATGGCTAAGTTTAATCATCTTTCAGTTTAATCATTTACAGACTAAAATAGGGTACCAAGCTGATGGCCTTCAATTAAGGAAATATTTTTCAAGTTGTTGAGTAATTTTGGGTGCTTCCACTTTCTATTCCATGGTACATATAGTCACAGAAAGTATTGCAACAATATGTTTCTCAAGTTTGAAATTTGTGTTGATTTGATCCCACCACAAATAACACAAATTCCAAATAAATTTATCATATTCAAATCTTGCTTTTCAAAAGCACTGTTCTAGATTTAATTTTCTGTTGAAAAACATGTCTTAATAATAGTGCAGGTCTTAGAAGAAATGTGAGATGGTAGAGACTAAAAAAGAGTCTTACCAAAATGCTACTGCAAAACCCTGCTGCGAAGTGCTATATTTTTATGAAATCCCATAAAAATCATTGTGACTCTTTCAGTACTTACCAACATTCTCATTGGTTGATTTTATTTTTTACATTTAAACTGGTTTAAACTAGTTTACATTTAAACATTTATTTCTAGTGAAACACCAAGTTAATGTCATATTATGTATTAGAGGTTATTCATGCAATCCCTGTTTCACCACTTGTGGCTCACAAGTAATGGGATTGTAAAATGTAATTCTTTCTGGAGTTAGATTTTTTACAGTACTCTAGTCGTTTCTATTCCTTTCATATTTATAATATATTAATTTAATGAAATGTCTCTTTTCTCTGTGCTCAGAAAATGTAGCATATTTTTTAAAAATATGGCATATCCGTTTATTTAACAGCTGAATAATGTTTTACTTAAAGGTTTTCCTATAAATTTGTGAGATCTCGCTTTCTTTTAATAACATCAGTGGTGAATCTGGGGACTAGTGTTGAGATGAAGTCTAAAAAAGCCTTGCAAAGAATATTGACAGTTTACCTGATTCCTCACAGCAGAAATATTTCATTCATTGACTCCTCTGTGGCTAATTAATAGTTGCAACTTATCCCAGGATTCTAGAAAACAGTAATGTTGTGGCAGTTATTTTAATGTTCCTTTTCCCCTGAATGCACAATTAAAGCCATTTCTTTATTTGATATAATTTGGCATCTCTTGAAAGTGTATGGAATGAAAACTCAGCCATGTATCAGAAATAACTTTAATTTAAATTTGCTGAATGACCTCTGAAAGCTAGATGAAAGATTTTCTGCTGAATGGGCTGGTGCTCCCTGCCTGTGTAATGTATGTGAGAAATTAGTGTGAATGTTCACTTTTATGGAGCAGTGCTGCTTCTAGTAAGCCTGCAGAAACAATTTTCCCCCAAGCCTCCATCTGTTCTTCAAACCAGGGCATATGCCATCTCATTGAGCTTGAAAGTCAACTGATTTATAACTCCTGAAAAGTGCATAGATGGAAAAGAAAGGTCGACTGCTGCTATGTGACAATGATTTGCTAGGTACTTGGATAAAGACAATTCATATTACTATGGACTCCAGAGGACACAAGTGGTGGTGTAAGCTTTGGAAATTGGTAAATTGACATGTAGGACAAAAACAAATTGCTCCTCCTTCTTCATGTAAGCAGATACCTTTCTTTTTAACAATGGAAACGTTTTAGAAAGTAGGTAATGTAGTCAAGACTTGTTATGCTTGTTATATTCAAGCAGGGTAAGCTTTGCCTAGCTACAAAGGTTGCCATCTAGAAGTGCCAGGACTTGTTCCACTTTAGTCTTTAAGGTACAAGCAGGAACATCTGTCTTTAAAAGTGCATCTTGTTGTTTTGTCAGAAAGTTTCGTTCAGTGCCGCAAACAGAGCACTGATGAATTTTCTCTATCTACCCAGAAGGTGATTTTTGAGCCCTATCCAATTAATGGATGACTTGTTCTCTGGCCATTAGTTATCGGCCTTCCTACTTTTACCTAAATATTGCAGAGTTCTCTGGCAAGTGACAAAACAAATGGAATTGACAACATAAAAATCAATGTGTGTTTGATGTTTTAATTTCTACTAGTCATATACTGTGACCATTCTGCTCTGAGTCTCAGATACTGAATAATTTCTTCAACTACTTTCTCTTATCAATTCTGATTTTTTTAATGACATTTCAGGTAAAAAATGGCATTGAATTAAATGTATTTTTTATTTAAGAAAGAAATGTAGAAATTATACAGTCTTTCAATATGAAAACATGGAGCAGATTTTGCCTTGAAAAACAAGATGAGGTATAAGATGTTCACATGAATAGCTGGAAGAGTCATCCTCTACAATTATGACCTTTTTGCTTCTTAAGGCATCTGTTTAAAACGAATGGCTTTGTAGCTTTCCACAATCATCTGATTTTGTGTAGCCGTGGAGATCCTGACTTAGCTCACACAGAGAATATACTTTCTGAAAAGTTCAGTGAAGAAAAGCAGAGCAGTGCAGATTAACTAGATCATCATTATCAATTATTTCTTTTGTATAAATAAAAGTTACTACCCGACATAGGTACTGCTTATTTATATATTGTGTATGTTATTGACTGGCTAAAGATTATTAAAATGCTGAGCTAAGAACCTATAACAATTACACACAAATTGTAACTACCTTATTTTGCTGTAAGTGTTGAAGAGATATGTTAAACAGTTACAATGCAGCTTATAAAATTGTAAGATGTGTAAAGGAGAATGTGAGGCGTTTAAGAAAACCCTATACTGTATGTCTATAAATTTACACAGAAAAGTTCATTTTCACTGAAAACATATATTCTAAAACCATATTCAATGAATGTGTCAACTTTGGGAATGTATTTTTTGTGGATGTCCTCAGTTTTGTGACAAACACTATGTATTTTGTTAATTTTTCATTGTTTCATTTTTGTTGTCCACTATATATTAGGCATGTGCATGAGGCAAATTTATCTCTCTCAGTTCCATTTCATTTCCTATACTACTTTCAAAGCATGAATTAATTCATCATCATTTCAGTAACATTTTCTCATCACTAGCCTTGATGAATGTTTCACATCAAATTCATGTTCACATCTACTATGCTACTGAGTTCTGATCTAGCCTAAGCACTGCTCTCATTTCTCACATTGTTATTCTGCAAAATAATAGTATCTCTTTGATAATAGTACCTGTTTTATTGTCTGTTTTGTTTCTTCCATCTCGGTTTTTTTCATCTGTATTTCCTCTTGCTTAACTATGAAGGGTTTATTTTCATGGGAAGTTATTCACAAGGATAACTCAGCAGGATCTGGTTTAAATAAAGAATGCTTTTTATGTATTTTTTTATGAAGTAAGTGTGTCCTTGGACAGAAATAATATAGATTAAGGTTGATGAAAACTTCCTAAAACAGCAAGACCTAAATTTTAGACTTTTTCTTTCTTTCCTTAAATTCCTTCATCCTTTGAAACTTGTTGACAACTTGGTTTGATAAAATATAAATTTCGCGTGAAAGACATCTGTTCCTGCAAATATTTAAGCATGCACTTAATACCTTGTGATTAAACCACTGAAGTCAAACTTTTGTTTGCACTATGTAGCATTGGTGTGAGGTTTACCTTCCTCTACCATGAGAAAAAGATATTTTCATTTGTTTATTTTTGATCACAATCATGTGATCACAACTTCCTTAAGAAGTGCTAGTTTCAAATTAATATTATTGCATCTTTAAGACATTAAAGATCTTAAAAATAAAGATCTTAACTCCTTTTAAAGTGTCTGATAAAATCTCTATTAAGGTGATTGAATTATGAGTTTTATAAAAAAAAACCAAGACTGAATCTATATTTACATTTCAAATAGCACTGTGAATTTTGGAGAGTGTAGTAGCATGTGGTAGTTTATCAGAGCAAAAGTAAGATGTCTTAAATATTTAAATGAGATAGTTTCTCTTGGCTTCTGGCTTTGCACATTAACACTCAGGAAACAGACAATTCTGGGGAATTACAAATACTGCAGTTTTACTAAGTGACAGAATCTGTGGGTTGCTAGTATGCTCTACTGTGGCTTCCTTCAATACCATGCAAAAAAAATATGTCTTACTTGGGTTTTAAATCTACATAGTTTCCCTACAATGAAAAAAATTAAATAGCTGTAGGACCTGGTAGAATTCTATATTTAGAATATCAGAATTAAATCCTTCAGTAACCTAAATGGCACATTAAACTTAAAAATAATTAATTTAAATCTCATGCATTGTTTTCAAATTAATAATATCTTCATAAATGCAGGTAAATCCATGCCTTATTTAAAGAACTATTACAGAAAGACTAATGAAAATTACAAATGTTGGTCTTTAAAGAGATGCAAATATCCAGATTAATATCTTCTCAGGCTATAATGGGGCTAAAAAAGGGTGTCGCTTCCAGTGTAATTGAAACTTCAGTTTGAATGCAGATCTCATTAGAAACATGAGTTCTGTTGTAATGTAGTGGATCTTGTCTCATAATGAAGACAATCTGCACTGACGTACAATTCTACTGTCAAAAAGTAACAGAGTCAATATTGCTCTGTTCTCTTCATATCCGAACAAATTCTGATAGGGTCAGAAGCCTGTGGTGGTACACTTCAGAATCATAAATACCTATATGAGCCTGTACTGTAACTGATGTTCCCATTCTTAGCTTGTGCTCCTTAGCTTGTCCTTCCAGCCTCTTAAAAAGGCCAGTTTGGATGGGAAACCCCTACTTTGCCTCACTATTTAATAGCAGCATTGGAACATTGCTGCTCTTATTATTCCTAGAGTGGTAGACAGGGGCCCTGGATGAAGCCCATATTTGAGGCAGAAACATTCCTTTTAACAAAGTTTGGGCTAGAGTGTCAATTTCGCACTTGAACTCAGGTGAATTTAAGTTTCCTTTGAGTCATTGCTTACCTTGTGCTTCCACAGAATGAAAGACAAAATGCAGTAACTTACCTTAGTATGATTTTTTTGCTTAACATGTTCACAGATCAGTTCAAATGGTTGCAAAAAAAAACCAAAAAAACACAAAACCCACAAAAAACAACAAAAGCCAAGCCACATGTTAATCAGGTGAAAACTGCAGTCCTTTTTACGTCTGTTCCAAAATCTAACCTTCTGTTCCTGTGCAGCACTTTGGGTGAAACCACAGGCAACTATAAATTGATACAAAAGGGCATAGTATCTATTTGTTTGGAAACTTGTATTCCATCGTTATTAAGACTAGTTTACTCCTTTCAGAGTTAGAATATTAACTTTCCTGTTCAAAATTGTTGCTGTCGTACAGTTCTCAGAGGTTGATTCATTTTGAGCTTAAATAATAGTTGCCAATTTTCTAATTTAGCTGGAAATTTCTAGCTTAAGCTAAAGATGAAGAAAGCTGCATTTTTGCTTTCTAGAACTAGATCTGTGTTTTATGTCTGCTTTCTGCTTTACAGTTTTTCATTCCTTATATGCTTTGATGCTTTTCTGAAGAGGTTGGGAAAATAATAACTCTTCAGTAATATTGCTGAATTTGTCCTATTCTTCTTTGATGAACTATAACAACTATGTAGCCAGATTCATGATACTACAAACCTTCCCCAAAATGAGAAAAAAATATATTTTTTTTAGATAAAGCTTTTCTGATAAGGAAAAACCTTGATCTTTTTTGAATTTATGCTTGGATTTTTATTGATCTTTTACCTTGAACTGTTTAAAAAAAAAATCCTTCACAAATTAGATCAGAAATACATAGCGTATTATTTCCAAAGTATTTATCATCAACTGTGATTAATTTGATATATTATTTCTGTGAGATAATAAAAGATCCTAAAATTCAGTACACCTTCAATAGAAGTGTAAGCTATACGTAACAAGTGTGGAAAGATGAATTGAATACAACTTCCTGTTCCCATAGCTCCTGACATCAATCCATCAGTGATCTCTTGTCTCTAGACATTCATGACAGCAGAAAACAAGGTTATGTTAATGTGTTCTTTTGTACAAGAACACATTAGAGTTGCAGCTAGTTAGGACAATAGTTTGTTTTCAAGGGTATGGAAAGTCAAACTTACATGGATTGACCACCTCAGAAGGTGATTTAGACCATCTGACTGACGTTGCACGAAGTTGATTTCAAATGCACACTAGAATAGAGTAGAACAGAATATTTCGGTTGAAAGGGACACACCATGGTAATTTAGTCCACTGCCTGACCACTTTCTGATGCATTAGATAAATAGATTAGTTAGATAAAACTAGAAACTATCAGTAATAACAATCACAGAGAGCTGGAGCCTCAGCCCCATGCCTTTTCCCCAGGTAATTGTTTATGCATTAAGAATCCTAGGTTATTAATCTCGGTTTTTTAAACATAACCTAATATGGTGATATCACCTAATATGTTGGCTATCAGGTTAAATAATCTTTCAAAAATATATTTTAAGAAGTGACTTAATTTTTAGATTTGCACTAGCTGTAATTCAAAAGCATTGAGTTATTTGATGAAATTTTAAAGGTAGCAGATACACATTGGGACTGCTAGAATTGTGCTGTTTCTCTTAATCTTTTATTTTATCAAAGAGGTTTGCTGATAAACCTTAGAATGTAAAAGTGAGTTCTCTCTAAGAGTGAAGCTGTTTTCTCTGCTTTAATAATTAATTCTGTACCCATGTATATTTCATTATAAAGTGACAGCCTTTTATACTGCTGTTATTTCTCTAAGGAAGTCAAAACTATTCCATCCTTGCACAGAGTAACAGATAATGTGCACAAGCACATTAGAATGTTTTTTCTAAGTTTTTATGATTTAAACAATATTTTCATATCAGCTAAGAAATGTCTTTGCTTATACCCACATTCTCACCTGCAGGTTATGAAATTGGTGGTATAACAGAATAAGCCTCTAAGATATTATCTAAATAAAAACTATTGCCTTTTATTTCCAAATGGGTTTTTTAAAGTAGTTGCGTCTGATCTGATATTACATGAAAATTATTTGATTCAGGTCTTCCATATCATACCATATATATAAAAAATTTCACTAAACCAGTAGAATCTTCCATGGCCTACCTAGGACCTACCAGGAAATACTGTGTACCTGCATACAATTATCTACAGTTGCTCAGCAATAAACAGTACCTGAGTCACATTTGGTGATTATTTGTTTCTGAATACTTTAAAATACTTGAGGAAGTTGTTAAATAGTTAAGGTCTTAATTTGCAATTTCCCATTTAAGTCAATCTATCTAAGTCACAGATTTAGCAGGCCAAGTATTTTGTTCTAACTGTACTTACTTTTTACTCTGATTTATTTCTAACTTCAAATGTGTGTGAGGTTTTTTTCTCATAGAAATGTTTAACCTATTCTCCAATAAAGGCCACATTTTTATGAAGAACCATGACAAAGCCATTTTCAAGACCTCCTAAAGAAACACCTTCTAATTAAGGTGCAGATTATAATATCACATATTTTCCCAGCTGCCTACAGCTTTATTTATATCTCAAGAATTTAAATAAGTTCAAACCATTCATTCCTCCTTAGCAAAAAGTGTTATATCTATATCCTGTCCAATGCTTATCTTAGTTTTTTGTTTTGGTATTTTTTTTTTAAGTTTCAATATTGTTACTAACTAGGGATATAATAACTATTGTTCTATAATTTCTAGAAGGTTATTATTTTTCCTGGTCATCAGGTCATTATTAATCATTGTCTGAATGGTGAATTGTATGAATGGTTTCTGGATCATTAACTACTCTGCAGTCCTTTCAAACTCCCACCATTTCATTTAGTTTGTGAGTTTATTCTAGAATCTTCTGTTTATTTTATTGGTTGGGTTAGTCTAGGCAAGAGAAAGCTAATTGAGAGCTAATTGCAGTCTTCCAGTGCCTAAAGGGGTGTTGTGGAGGAGACA
Organism: Rhabdornis inornatus; assembly: GCA_013397075.1. NCBI lineage: Eukaryota > Metazoa > Chordata > Aves > Passeriformes > Rhabdornithidae > Rhabdornis > Rhabdornis inornatus. The sequence goes on along the minus strand of VWZS01005382.1, from coordinate 28,377 downwards.
GAGCCAGACACTTTTCAGTGGTGCACAACTGAAAGCGAAAAGTCAGCAGTTACAATTTGCAATAAAGAAAATTTCAGCTGGATAGTAGAAAAATAGTTATCCATGTTTGGAGCGGGGAATTGAATGAGATGATCTCCAGAGGTCTCTTCCAAAGTAATTTATTCTGTGATTCTATGAAATTAGATGGATGAGCCTATTATTTTGTATTTCTGCATTACCTTTCTTTTGAAAATGTCATAACATACTGCTGCTTAATTAATAAGACTTCCCTGTACTTCTGAAACAGGTGTTTTACTGGTAAAGAAAGTAAGGCACAAAAATAATGGTACTACTTTAAATATGTTAACAGACTTAATTCATTCTATTACAGTCTTAAAATTCCTTTAACTTAAAATCACATCTTTACCATGTGCAGTATTTATACATACATGTGGTTTTTTTCAGTACATACTTGATATTTCTCTCTAGCCATAGGTAAATTTACAGCTTCATTCATAAGATGTCTGAGATTTATGTTCACATTCAGTTTACCATAACTAAATGATAAATGTAAAAACACCTCCAGCTTTAGATCCTACACACAACACACTAAAACATCTCTAAACTTGTGTCAGTTTAATTCTTCTTGAAGGCTTTGATATTCATGTAGCTTACTGAAGAATATCCCTTTTTTCATGCAGGAAAGCCAGAAATGCTAAAAATTAGTACAATTAGTCTATTGACAATGCTCGAAGTGGTTTGGGCCTCTAGATTGCATGTGATTCAAGTGACAAGAAGACTTTTAACAGTACTTGTCGTGTAGAATCAGGTTCTAAAAGTGACTGAAGTGGACTGTTTTATCTGTTTTCTCTTTAACTTAAAAAAACTAATGAGGAAAAAAGTATCTAATACCTCACAAATCTCCTGCCAAGCTATTGAATACCAGAACCTAGAGGCAATATATGGAATAGCAATTAATTTATCTGGCAACTATTTTGGTAACCATCAACTAGACCATCTTTCCAGCTTCTCAGTGTATTTCTTAAGATGTGGTGAGGAAACAGGACGTTGTATTCTACATACAGCCTCACCATTTCTTATTAAAGGACAATATTTTTCCTTTACTTGCTGGCCATGTTCTTTTTAACACAGCCCAGGATACAATTTTGCTTTCCTTGTGACAGGAGCACTACTGGCTGTTCTGCAGTGTGGCTATCACCATAACCCTCAAGGGAGCAGGACAGTTACTCAGCCAGTGACTTCCCAACCTCTACTCATTCTATCCCAGCTGCAGGGCCTTGCACTTCTGAATGAAGTTGAATGCCACATTTCTTCACATTTCTAAAAGTTCCTTGAAATTTAAGCTCTAGTTTACATTTACTTATCATTCTTAATATTGGGCTTTGGCTTTCACGTTTTTGGAGGGATGTAAAATTGAAATACAAAATCCACATGTTCTAGGAAAATCAATAGTGACTTAAGTGTTACAGCAAAATATCTTTTCCAAGGTCTGGTGTGGGTGTGCACATGTGTTAATGCACCAATAATATCAGAAAGGCAATATGTCATTTTGCAGTTAAGGAAACAAAAGATTGATTCTTTGAAACCCCAATTTCTTCATTTGTTTATGTTTGCTGTTTTACTGAGTGCTTAAATATATCTATGTTCTTTCCTCCTATTGACATTTCATTTATTTTGGTAATTTAAAATGGTCGATGTGGAGATGAGTTTCAAGCATAAACTGTAGAAATTACACAACTGTAGAAATGTCTGGAAGGCCTTAAAGATATGGTATTGGACAAACAGTTAACATCTAACATTAGAGATTCAAAAATCCTTCCAGGCCCTTGCATCTGCCTGTATTCCTTTGACTGCAGTTTCTTTCTCTTCTAAGGCAAGACCAGAGTAAGGAATATAAATCCAAGTGCCTTTTAAGAAGGATTCCTGAGCATAATTATAAAAGCTGGTAACATTTTGGCTCCTTTTACTTATGTGTAGTGTTATTTGCAAGAATAACTAGTGTTTTTAAAAACAGACTGCTCAAATGGAGTTACTGGGCTAGAAAAACTAGGATAAAATAATGGTGGTATTCAGGATTTTTAAGTCTACGTTCTGATGACACCACTGGATTTGTGGGAGCATTTCTGTGTTTGGATACTGTTCTGTTCTTCCATTCCCAAGAATGGTGACCAACAGCATGTCCTTATTAATGTTGAAACAGTCATAGTTTTAGATTATATGTTCTGTCTCTGCCAACAACGTTCTTCATGCTACTATGATGACACATAAATCTTAAATTTTCATTTGCTTTTTCAACAAACTAGGAAATGCCATACATACCAATCAACAAAAACGATACTTTGATTCATTATTATGCTCTTTTACTACAGAATCATTTATTTTTCCTTGGGATCTGATTTCATCTAATATGCAGGATGGATAGTTCACTTGAAATAGAGCTACGTGAATACTTGCTTTGGCATCAGAACCATATTAAAGAAGTTCCAGCTGTTTGTTTATGTCCTTTACAGCAGTTCAGTGTTTCCTCAGTTGCACTTAGGTTTTATTTTATTAATCAGGTCACTATAATGGTATATCTTAAAACCAGTAAAAAATGCATTTGTGGTGGTTTTGGTTTTGTTTTGGTTTGGTGGGGTTTTTCTCCTCTTAGTTTTATTAATATTTAGGTCATCACAATAACCTGACAGCAGCCACAGAGATGTTTGTACTGGTACAATTGAAAGGAGTGTGAGCCCTGGCAGTAGGTGAGAAAGCAGAGGGAAGGAGGAAGGAAAGTTATCTTAAATCCATTTTATACATGTCTACAATTTTAAAAGATGAAATATCTAATCAGTGGTCTCTAGGAACATTGCATGAAGAGTATTTGGGTTTATGTATTTATAATCTGTGCTTTTTTATAGTGGCCTCATGTTAGATCACTTCACAAAGGTTCATCAGTTTATTCTACGCAGTTCATGCTATTAAACCTGTCTTGCAGATAAAGGTCACAGAGGGAGACTTTGTATTAATTTCTAATTGTAACCTAATCCTGATAATTTTTAAAATAATTCAGTGATTAATTAGAAGCTGGTCATTTTATTCTAATGCCTGACTGTTCAGATTACTTAATTTTATTTATTTTTCCTGTTCAGCCTCTGCTGACTTATACAATTTTTATGAGGGGTCTAACCGAAAGACTTTAGAAACTTTCTTCAGATCTTTAAATTAAATCCTTTAAAATTGCCTAGAATCAAAGTATACTATTTCAGTAAAATGAAACAAATATTTCAGTTAAAAATACAGAAAATGTAGTTTCCAGACAGAAATCAAACCAAACAAAGCTCTCTTTATTCTTCTACTAGGCAATTCTACAAATCAAATCCAGGTCTCTGAAGTATGGTTCCTGGAAAACAAGGAGTAGACATACAAAAATTTTAAAGTAAAAGTACTCTGTGGCCTTAGACGTTCTGTTTTTTTCAAGAGGCAGAAAGGGAGCATCCAGAGCCCTCCAATGCATCTTTCAATTATTCTTTATTTTCCTGAAGTTCTTCTTTCTTAGAACACATCTTTCAGCTGCTTTAGCCAAAGAATCAAAGGTTTTGTAGACACCAAACTGCTAATAAATTTACACCATATGTCTTCTCCAATAGGACGTTTCTATAGAATGTGTAAATCGTCCCTGTTGACAGGCAGGAGGTTGATTCTATAGATAAAAACTTTGACATTTTTATAAAAAATGAAACGATCGCATTTTAGATTGTGTAGCAAATGTAACAAGTATTCAGTAATGCAACTTCAGAACTGTCCTTTAATTTTTGACTACAGTATTTATCTGCCTCCCTGTATTTTTGCATCCTAAAGATAAATACATAATATTTTCCATCCCACTCTGTGCAGTGCAGAAACAAATTGAAAGTCCTCTAGAATGAAAGTGAAACAAGTTTCTTTTTTAATGCCATATTTAACTATTTGTAACTTCATTCTAGTGTCCTAAATTTTATAGATAAGTTTTGAAGAAAAAATAATATTTCTGCAGAGATGAATACAAGGTTATCTTATTTAAGGAAAAAAAAAAAACAAAAATCTCCTACATCTTAATAAGAGAAAATCAAAACCCAAAATTGAATGTTTCCATCTCTGTTAAAAGACTATTTGTTATATCTGAAACTTTTCATGGAGCTGTGAAACCTTATGCATCAATATGTTTTGAATAAAATACCTTTCAGTATGCAGCTATTATTCATGCCTTTTACTATTTTGAAGCCTAATCTTATTGTGATAACAGTAGGAATGTTTTGCTTTTTATTTCAATTGTCAAAACCCAGTACATCTGTTTATGATTAGTTATTCTCAATTGCTTGCATTTTAGTAAGAAATGGAAATATGTTATGTACATTATTTCTGTCTTTGAATCATGCTGGAGGTGGCCAACTTAAAATCAAGTACTCTGCCCTAACTAGAACTCTGTGTGACATCCACCTAAGATTAATCATTATTTCTTGTATATACAGGTCAGTGAAGTGCACTGCTATATGAAGACACCAAGGAAAATTAACTAGTAAAATTCTGATATTAGTGTATGACAAAAAATAACATTGGTATTAAAAATCTCATTTTTATGCAATACAGAGCACATGTAAATAGTACAGTATTGTGCTTATACAACAAGAGGGCTACTGAAAAATATGGGTCATAAATATAATCCCATGAAATCCATGGTTTGAGGGAACAGTTTGTCTGGAATAGTTGCAGCTGAGAAGAGATTCAAATAATTAAGCATACATATAAATATTTATGANATACCTATTTTATAGCTAGCTCAGAGTATCATCTCTATTCTGTTTTTCAGACTTATATAAGAAATATTACAGAATAATGAAGTGAACTTATCTAAATTTCATTTTACTTTAGTCTTTGTTAATAAACTTTATAGAAAAGCTTTTAATAGCAACTGAAACATTAAATTGCACAAATGCTCAGTTGCCACACAGTGGTGGGGGAAAAAAGCAGTAGAGCAAAGGTGAATCTATTATACATATAAAGAAAAAATATATTGAGACAGTAGAAACCTTCTTAGCAAGCTGACATTCATTGCAGCACAATTTCAAAATTTGGTGAGAAAGGGGTTGGTTGTATAACTTATAACAAGTATCTCATGTCTCTGAGCAAAGTTAAGCATAGGGCATATACAGGAAGAATCCTTTAACTTCACAGAAAGAGGTGTAAGTTTTAAGATGCTCTTTTCCAAAGCATTCACAAACAGTGCCAAGAATTTTTGTTTAATGGTTACTGTTTCAATGGAATATGCAAATCCCACCCTACACACTTTTAATGTAGATTGCATGGGAGAGGTGCAATTATTCTTTCTTCATATTTTGATGGCTTTTGATGCCGAAAACTGTTAAAATATTTTGGCGGAATATTGTAGTGAAAAATCTATATGGAACAGGTTATAATAAAATGATCATTCATCAATACTTTATATCTAATTCCATATTGCTATAATTTAACAACTTATGTATTATGCAATAAGCTAAAAGATTTTCTTCCACTTACCACCTTTTTAGTTTTAGCAGAATAGGTTCTTAAATGTACTGATACAAAGAATTTAAAGGTTTTTTTTCTCTAGTGATTGTACAAAACATCAGTCAAATATGGACAGTCAAGTCCTAAAATCTAAATTAAATAGTAATGAGTGACATAAGTCTCGTTGAAATGAGAACAATCTTTCACCTATTTCCTTTACAAAAAAAGTTATTGAGAGACATGCTGTAGAAGTACCAGAAACTTCTTTCCTTCAACTGATCCGGAGAAATGAACCCAAAGAAAGTAGCAATACTTCTCTGAACCACCTGTCTCAATTGTTAAATGTTTTGCATATTAAGATAAGGGTTTTATTCGGTATGGTTCTTTGCTGAAGGCAATAGATGATCTTGCAATCTCCTTAGGTTTCCAGTGATGATGTCAGAATACAAAAGCCCATATGGATTGTTTGTGGCATCACACCAAGATGTACCCAAAGGCTTGAAAAAGGGATGAATCGGGAGTGCAGCAGCTACCATCACAAAACTTTACATTTGTCCTATTTGCTTCCCTGATTTCTGTTTGTTCCAAAGTAACAGGGAAGCCTGAGACAACAAAAGCTTCAGTGTTACTAGATGTATTTATGTTGCAGCCTACTAATATTGTTACTTTAAAAAATATTTGCTGCTCTAATTGCAACAATACTGCTTTTTCAGCATCTGGGAAAGCTTCTTCAGCGTGGACTATAGAGGTTGACAGGGAAATGGTTGCTATGGAACTATTTTCTGAGCTGGCATGGCAGAGCAACATTTGGCAGGATTTAATTTGCATCTCTTCCATGCTGCAATTTCTTCAGGAGGGTCTGATCACCAGTCACCCGGAAAGCATAGCTCTGCACTGAAAGTAGTTGTTTCCCCAGAAATAGAGTAAGTGTTAACTGTCCCACCCCCACATTTAGCAAGGTTTCTAAATCAGTGAAGATGAATCTACATAATTTTTGTCATCTAGTAAATATCTAGTAAATATTATTAGTTACAGTAAATCCTGAGCTTTCTATTTTTTTTCATCAAGGTGTTAGACTGAATAACGAGAAAAGCTGTTATGTTAATTACAAGAATTAACAATTGCTGAGTCAAGACTGTATGTGTGAAACACTTGGACTTGTCATTTCTCCTAGAGACCTATGTATAATAAATATTTTGTCTTTATCTGCTATTGAAATTAAGTTTAATATTGTGAAATTAGTTTTAAGATCATTTGAAAGGACTTTTGTCTTAAATCTTTAGTTAATCTATAGGTTATTATTATGATTAATATTTCCTACTAGTAGTGCTAGTTGAATAAAATATTTGCATGAATAAAATACCATTGCATAGCTGCTCTATTAAATTGAAGGCTTTGGAAACAAGGAATTGTAGCAAGAAAAACTAGTGTGACATATTGCATAAGAGGATTATAATTTCAAAATTAAATACTAAGAAATCTGCAGTCCTGTGTGCTATCCCATGCTCTATTTACATGTTATTATTTCCTTAATAAACAAAAACCAAACAAACAAAACCAAACCAAAAACTAATTCATAATCATTATACAAGAAGGGCTGGTTTGGGGATCCTACAAGTCAGAATTTCATTCCAGGCACGAGATATGTGGCAATTTAAATAATAATTCTTTTTATTCGACACTTTGTGTGCCTTTGAGACTTCCTCTTACCGAAGTAGTGATAAATATGTTATAAGGTTAACTAGCTCATAGTGCCAGAGCTGCGGTCGCCAGAACTGCTGTTTTCCCACCTAATGGTGCCTATGTTTCGGCAGCGGGCACAGCTGTGGCTGTGACACCCGCGCTGCTCGGGCTGCGCTGCTCGGGCTGCGCTGCTCGGGCTGCGCCCCCCGGGCTGGGCTGGGCTGGGCGGGCGGAGCGGCCGCGCTGGCACCGTCAGGGGCTCGCTGGGAATGCGGGGCTGGACCAGCCGTTTACGGGAACGCCGGGGAAAAGACCCTGTCTTTGAGTTCCAGAATAGGCGAGACCTGGGTCCTGCTCTGGGGAAAGTGCTTCCCGGAGTGCAGTGTGAGGAGAGGTCTATTTGCCTGGCGTTACTGCCCGCCCCTTTGTTCCCTGTGTCCTTGGCAAGGGCTGAAAGAGCTGGGTCTGTAATACTTGGGCCCTGCTGTGCCACTTAAAGAAATAATAAGCCATTGTCTTCATTAAGCAAGCCTTGTTTTAGCAAACAGAATTCAAATACTAAAAAGGGAACATTTTTAAGGGGGGAGAATCAGAGACAGGGATGCTTTACAAAATTCCCTAGAGAAGCTGCTTTGTTTCCACTATTTTATTGCTACTCACTGAGAAGATTCATATTCAAATAGGTTGGGGTTGTGAATCGGTCGTTTGCACATTCTCATGCACCCAGGAAGGCTATGATTATGGCTAATTACAATGACGAATGGAATCCTAACAAGAGTGCTCAATCAGATTGCTGTTCATGCATGAAGCAACGCAGACCAGCCAATGGAGGTGTGATTTTGGTAATTACAAACAATGGGGGCTAAGTGGAAAAAACCTCCGTAAATCTGCTCAAGACAAAATAAGGTCTAATTAATCACTTTAAGTTTTGAATTCTCCAGATGATCTGCATACTCAGTTCTCTTTAGCATTCTTTTAATAGACTTAGTCTGAAGAGTAGGAATGCATCCCTATTTGCTCATATTTTCACTGGATAAAATGCAACTGTTTCAAAATATTCTGACTTTTCTTGTTGTGCTGATTGTGTTGCAACCTGTTTTTCAGGCACGTAGATGGAATGTTAGAAAAATAAACATACTGTTGTTTGCCTTGCTAGCAATGCCATTATCTGTGTTGAGAAAAGCAGTGAATTTTCTTTAAGTTGTCATATTATTATTGACCTCAATCCCAAACTTAATTTTATAGAAGTAAATAGGAATTTTGACATTGCCTCCAAGGACTGCAGATTTCAAATCTGCCTTTATAAAGTTGTACTTGGGCTAATGTAAATAAATGACTAAAAACTCATACATTTTTTATTACCTAATTTTTTTAATAAAGAAATATTAGCAGCATATACATAAAGTCAAATGACTAATCTTTTGGCAATGAAACTTTGAGGACAGGTCAGTTTTTCTTTGTGTATTATTATTCATTCCAGATTTTATTTTGGACATTTTATTATGTGAGCCAGTATTTTAATAGTATAAAATCCTTAGATTAACTTTTTCCTAAATGAGTAACATAGTGAATATAATAGCCTGGTTTCAGTGCTCTAGGGAACATTTGAGAAACTATTTGTTTCATGTTGATTCAGTTGGTGTGAAGGGATCACCTGTCTATGTGACTTCAGTGAAACCTTGTGTTAACATAGACACATTTTAAGTATGAAAGTATTACGTATTTAGAAAACCTATAGAATAAATCCCTTTTATTGAGCTGCTATGTGAAAAACACAAACTATAAAGTAAATAGCAATTGTTTTGGACCATTGATATTTGTACGCATATCTTCTCTAATTTTATTGGGTCTTCTTCTGTCATTTAAACAAGTCAGCACTTTGTCCAAAGGCTCTTTTCTTATTAGAAGGATATTTCAATGTACAAAATACATCATTGTTGCCAAAAATTTTGTTGAAGTTGATGCACAGGATCAGATTTTTGCTGGATATATCAGATTTGGCTAGACAGTTTTAAGCAGTGGTATTTTGTGAGACCTCAGATTTAGGCTAAGTGTTGTATTGGTGCTTATTTCATGTGATCGTATAGTTTGTCACTGATAGTAAAACTCTGATTCTTCTGTCACCTTTATACCACAACATGATGCTTTGCACAAGTTGCTGTATATCTTTCATTATCAGTTGGCTTAAAACACATGATTATAATTGTGTGATTTGGCTGTGTGGAGGCCTTGGTGACAATTAATAGGAACTTTTTGGTGTGCCCTTTAACTAGTGTGGTGGGGATTCTGTCATATTATGAATTTTGTAGGATCCAGCTGTGCACAAGTCTCTCATTAAGGTTCCTGGAACAACTACTTTCAACCATGCCCAGATTTCTAGACTTCTCTGGAGAAAGCATGGTCCATAGTACTTCACGAAATGATTGAGCTAAGAAAATAGCTTGCTGCTGCCAAAATGATAATTTGTCCCTACTGGCTCCTGCAGTTTCCCTTGGGTAAGTCTAACTGCTCAGCTAGACCTGAGGTGTGTTTTGCTCCCCTCACTATGCTGGTGGATAGTGTTCTGTTGGTTTGGTGAGCTGAATTGCTCAGCAAGGGATAAGAGAAGACCAGAGCAAGCAGGACAGAAAGATAGTGCAAATTCAAACATGGTGATGGAGAGAGAGAGGAAGTGAGACCTCATTGAGTGTGTCACACAGCCAGATTGTTTTAGTCATCTTTTGAAATTACGTTCGTTCTGGCCTTGATTGTATTTGGTCCTTTTGCTTCAGTTCCCTCCATTAACAAAGTTGTTCAGGGGGTGTCTCAAAAGCTTTTTACCTCCTTTGGTTGCATCTTTTGTGTCTTAAATACTTGTGCTTTTGTGCGGAAAGCCTTTGTTTAATCTTTCCCTTTGATTTTCCAGTAGTACATCAAATTAAAGCCCTCTAGGTCATATGCCAAACACCTGGATATCTTAAATTAGATAACCCAATTGATAGCTCAGTCTCATGCACTGTATTTGTCTAACAAAAAGTGGAAGTAATCACTTTGCCTAGCTGCACTTCCTCATTTGACGTAATATAAATGAATATGGCCATGATTTTAACTTGAAAAATCTTAGAAAAAGCTCTGCATGTGATGCATGTACAATAACCTCGTCTGTGAATTTGCTCACTTGGTGAGATCAGTTACTTTTGTCCCTGCCTCTGTGCATCTTCAAATCATTACTTCTTATTTTGAGAAAAATACAGGAGTAGGAGTAAAAGGAGTACTTAAAACTTTTCTTTCTATGAAAGGAATCTCTGTCCTTCACTGACAGGGTATCTTCACCAAGATAAGAAGAAAGAATTCCTACGTCAAAAAGTCCAACAATTGAGACAGGTAGGAATAAGGGTTTTCTGCTGTTAGATAGACATAGCTATATTGCAATGGGTTAAAATATTTTCTAGCCTCAGTAGATTGTGAAATTTATAATAAAAACGTATACAAACAATGTTTTAAATGCATTTGACTTCGTTTATAGAAGATCGTTAGTTTTTTTGAAGATACCGGTAGTCATAAAGGGTATTACAATTGGAGAGATGATAAAATTAAGACTAGTGTATTTGCATTGCTAGTCTATTAATTAGAATTCATTTAAAGTAAGAAACATTTATAAAGTACATAGTGATATGCTGTGATATAGAGCTTTAATTGGCATTAATTTCATTTCTGGTGACTTATATATCACCTATAAGGCCTTTATTTTCATAGTGTAATGTTTTTTCACTGAGTTGTATTTGGGAAGCTCAATAGTTCTTTGTCTTATCAATAAATGAATTTAGTAAAAAAGCTTGCATAAGATATTACCTGAAGTAAGCATAAAGAAAATCTAGTTTTATTCGTTTTAACAGTGTATTACTACAACACAAAAGTGAGCTATATTCTACTATATGAAGTTGCTTTAGATATGAACTAGACTCCAGAAAAGAAAAAATCTACGGATTGCTTTAGCTAGGCACTCTTAGTTAATTTATTCTGCTTGTCAGAAACTTTTGGGCCATATGAAACTCAGCTGGTCTCATGGCATCTCTGACAACTTATTCCCACAAAAATCAGCTGGCATATTTCATTTTGGAACAGGAGGCACTTAATTGTCAAAGTATCATGAAAAACATACTGAGATTAGAACAGTATCCTATGGTCTTCCGTGACAGAATTACTTATGAATCAGGGAGCAGTATCAGTTTGCTATCTGCCTGTCTCTATGACATTTAGGATACAAAGAATAAGGGACCCTAATACCTCTGTAGGTTAGTGAGTGTTATTCATATGTTATGTAAAGCAGCATATGAAAGATATTCTACAGGTAATGAATGTGTCGTTGCATGTTTGGTGATGCAAACCATTTACTTCATAATTTTCTCACTGTTATAATAACATTATTTTTCTCTTCATTTCAGTCTAATACCAATGACACTTTTTTTGGTTTTGCTGGGACCTACTATGCTTTTGTTTCCTTTTTCTTGAAGTATTTGCAAGTCTTAGTGAGAGTAAAAGCAATACAAAGTTGGAAAGTATTGCTAATGCAAAAAAAAGATAAGGAAAATTAGACAAGTTTCTCAACTGGAATGTAAGAAATTGATTAAATCTAACACCAAAAAAGTTACAGACAGTAATAGTAAAAGTTACTATTAATTGATATTAACTTGATTCTTAGGGGTTTCTTTTTCTGTGAGGTTGGTGGGAATTTGTGCTTATCTTACATAAAACTTTTTTTTTAAGAGTCTGACAATGTCAGTTGAGTGGAAGATGGTTATGGGATACTGGGTATGATGGAAATATAATGCAATTTTGCTATGCATCGGTGAATTTAGTAGAGACAGGAAATGTAACTTTGTGCAAGGCAGTGAAAAGATGTAATTTTTATTATTCTGTAGTTCTACTCACCTGTTCAAGAAAGATTAAGCAAGCATAGAGAACCCCAAGGATGAGTAGAAGGATAAAATATCTGTTAGAGAGGAGAGTGGTGTATTTAGTTGAGGCAAACATAACTTGAGAAGGAAATATGACTGCACAGAATAAATGCATGGTTATAAATTGTGACTAGAAATTGTGCCAGTAGTGAAAGTCTGGAATAATCTTCAAAACTGTGTGGCAGCAGTCACTTGAAAGGCTTGTGGAAGAATTATATGTCAAAATTGTAATTCCTGGAGATAAAAAATTCTGGTAGATAATAAATTATTTTGTATATGTCTCCATAAATATGATTTTCTCAAATGGGTACTAAAATAAAATCTTTACTTCTTATTTGCACTGTATTTATTCAGTTTTTCAGTGTTTCTTTTTCTTGACAGTAGGAGTGCAAAACGAAAATCTTTCGGACTAGAAATATTTTTTCTCTTGCTTTATTTCTTGAATTTTTTTTGTTTATTCGTTTGAAGTACTCAGCATTTCTATAATTAACAGCAAGTTATCAGGACAATTCTTCTCTTGAAGTTTGACCTTTGTTTGTAAAGGAAAGATACTTGTAGCCACGAGTGGGTTTTGCCTTCAGGAAGCAAGCTAAAATAAGACAGATAACTTGGAATTATTGTCAGTAGTTTTATTCTGTAGATGTATTGAGAAGGAGGATTCTTTTAATAATTTCCAGCTTTACTCAGTGGTCTGTATGGTATGGCAAAAATCATTCTAGTCCAACTAAATTTGCAGAATAACAGGCTCTTTAGCAATATTCTTTAAACAAATTTAATAATAAAATATTAATATGGTGGTTGCAGAGTAAGGTCATATCATGATTCCTCATTTTGCTGATGTAAATTTTTCAAAGTTGCACGACAATCAGGATGTATTTAGTATAGGATCAAAACTTACTTTTTTTTTTGGTGGCTATCTCTACATTATAATTGACAGTTTCCAGAAGGTTGAAGGACTGACATATTTCGGTAATTATTTGTTGGTATAAAAGTGTTGCATTTGATTGCAAGTTCAGACTCATTCACTACAGCCTAAATTTAAAAAATAAAATTAAAAAAACCTTATTTTCCCCATAGTTTTGTTTTAGAAAATATTTATCACTTAGACAAAGTGAAAATGGGAAAGGTTATGTTTTCCTGTAGAAGTGAGAACTACAAAATGGAATTTCACTATTATTCATTTTTATTAGGGAATTATGAATTTTTATTTAATTTAGCAGCCTATCACATATAAATATATATGTCTACAAAAATTTGAGTTAGGACAGAAACCAAGTAGAAAAGCTAAGTTCTCCAAGTACTTTGACATGTGATTATTTGGTAATCTTTTAGTATTAAAACTTGATCTATGTTCCATCAATTTATAGTAATTTACAATAAAATGTGCACTGGAGTGCCATAAACTATCATTTTACTGTATGAAATAATCAGCTAAATCTATATTCTATTGCTAAAAAGGACTTCGTTTATCCATAGTAGTGTTGCAAGAACCTATTTGAAAGTTTTAAATGAGATATTCTTTGGGGGTTTTATTCAACGAAGACAGTTGCAACCTTCAGGCAGAAACAAGTGAGGTATTTGTTTGTAATTAGGTATAAGCTTCTGTCAACTTGTCTGTTTAGGATTTCATGTATAGTGTTTGCATTATGACTATGGAACAACAGTGTTCCTTTCTGAAGAGTTTGAAAGCAGGGAAGTAAGAGAGAAAGGCAAATAGCTGACATCTTGCTCCTATAGCAAGGGACTCAGATGGAACTCATACAGACTGATTGCTGGATAACCTACAGCTGCTCCAGTGAGAATATCTCACTGTAGGCATTCCTCTGGGCACTGATACTTAGTACCACCTCGGAATTAGTAGAAATGTAATCTAAACATGAGTACTGAAAAAAATATCTTAGTTGTGCTGGAAGTTTTACAGGACATATTTATGATTGTTTGGATTTTATTATCATTTTATATTTATACATTTTAATTGAGATGTGTGTCACCAACATGTGCCAAATCGGTTGTCAGAAGCAATACTGCCATGTAAAAGCACATGGGTATGGTTTAATTAACTTCATTAAGATAGTTCTAAAATATTTTTAGTAATTACCTAGAACTGTCAAATGACAGTAAATACTATCTTAATAATTAGGTAATATACTATTATATAGTCTAGAAGCTGAAATAATATGTTCGAATCAAACCCAGAATTGTGTATTGTTTTGCTAAGAACATTTTAATGAAATACTTTTAAATCACAAACCTGCTTTTATAGTTAATATAATATTGTGGTTGGAGTTTTTTCTCCATCCTATTGAATATCTCTTACTGAAACTTCTGAGAAGATCTTGCCAAGGGAATTAACTTTTTGACTGGAGATGGGTCTTTTTGACTGGTGAGTGAGAAGAAAAAAGCAGACATCTACTAGGAAAATACCTTTGCATTTCACTTTTAAAATAGGAATTTTCCAGAAGTAGCTACAAAACACTTTCCATGCAACTTGGAGAAAGTTTGTAATACAAGTCTGATAGTGCATTCAGACATTAAACCAATAGATTGATAATTGGCATTATAATAATGATCATAACATAGAGAATGATACTATTCTAAAAGAAGGCTTAAATAGACGCTTTGAAATTGTGCGCACACAATTCAAAGTGTCTATTTTATAATGTCTATATAATTCTTTCTAAAATGTGTATTCTTTAATGGAATCTGAGGAGGCCAGAATGCTTTTAATCAGATATAAAATTGTGAAGGAGTAAATATCTGATAAGAGAATGAGTTTTGTAAAGCAGTGGCATGCAGAAACAGAAGAATCCTTCACTGCCTACTCTTCATGATACTGCCTTTAGAAAGTTAGCAATGCAAAAATAGACCCTCTTGAAATGAGACTGAGCATTGTAGGGATGCTTCTAATGCCTTTCTGTGATAAATATTGCAGTATAAAACAAGACTTTCTTCATGTTGCAGTACGTGAACATGTAATAGTTCAATATCAAGTGAGAGGTTTTTTGTTGCATACCTAAATTTTTCCCTTAAGTGGAAAAAAATTGGTTTTTGAAAAATCTTACTGTTCTTACAAAATAGGCTTTATTTATCTTAAAGTAGGGTTATTCTTAATGGCTAAAACAGTTTCCAGTCATACTTTTACCTTTGAGATAATATTATTTATATTAATAAAAGCTGTTTTCTGGAAATTAAAAAACCCATCTATTAAATATTACTGTTAATGAATTTTGCAGTAAATTCAGTATTCCAACATCATTATTTTTTCCATAATTTCTTCTCTAGTATTTTTCTTTCATTTTGTGATTAGTTTCAACATGTATCGTAATGAAGAGTTGCTTTTGTTTTCTGTTGGGGAGGGAGGTAAGTTAGTTTCTTTGGTAGTCTGATTCTACAATCACGATTTGGTATACTGTATCTTAAAGTTACTTAGACATGTAAATGGGTGTAATTTGCCTAGTTGCAGGGGTAATACCTGTTTTATTTCTACTACTAAATTATATGGAGAAAGAATTGACCTTCTCTTTAATTTTTCACATTCAGTTCATATATTTGATGGGCTATTATACATGTCACTTCAAACTGAATTTCAGACCTTTTACTGAAGTTGTTAAAAAGCCTTCTATTCATTTTTAATAAGCACAATCCCAGTCCTGAATGAGAACAAAGAAGATTATGCTTGAATTTAGTGAATATTAAAGATACAGATTTAGAGTTGTAACCCAAAGTAGTTTTAAAATTCCAGTGATCATATTCTCCTTTCAATTCAGAGCCCACGAAAATTTTAAATTCTTATTCATAAGAACAAGACCCTATTATGCTCAGTCAAAGGTCTGTTTGTCTCATTTCTAAAGGGGATTGGCATGCAACAGTTGGGGAAAGTATAATCAACAAGGTAAATATGTCATCTGTATTCTCCAGTATACCCTCCCAAATTCCAACTCTCAGTAGGAAATTTTTGCATTTAGGAAGACTGGATGGACCTTTCCTAATCCTCTTAAATGTATTTATTAATTGATATCCACAATATACCTTGTCAATAAACTACTGTTCCCTTACGCATTTTATGGGAAAAAAAATCTTCCTTTGATCTTAAATTTATTACTGATTGTTGTTTTTCCTTTGTATTATGAAAAAAAAAGTTGAAGTATTGTTACCAATTCATACCTCCACTGTTCGTGGTTCTGATGTATGCTGTTCAGTCATCACTTTACCTAAACAGAACAGTTCTAGCCTACTTAGTTTTTTCAGCTATTAAAAAATGTTCTGTATCTTGGGTAATCCATGCTTCTCTTTTCTTTATCTTCTCAACTTTTACACCCTCTTTAGAGTCACGTGAGTACAAAATTTTGCAGCAACCAAGCATGGTGATTTTATCATCTGATATAATGAAGCTTTATGACCATTACTTAATGTTTACTAGTAATTGCAACCATTTTATTTATAAGCCTTTCTTACTGTTGCCAAATGCTGTTCCTACTTTTTTCAGGTAACTATCTGCAGGGACTTTGACATCTCTTTGCCGAGTAGTAGTCTCAGGATTGTATAATTAGGATTGTTTTATTGTTTTCCCTCATGTGTATTACTCTGCTTTACCAATAATGAACTTAATCTATCAGGCTATCACCCTTTTCTAGTTATTTTTTAAAATATAGTTTACAGCATGGGCAAGCACATAACCCTTTGGAATCATGCTAGTAACTTCTCCACATTACAGAAACTGAATACTCAGTTTCATTCCTCCTTACTGCACTTCAACATGTTACTACTACATTAAAGGAGTTTCCTTGTTAGCCTGTTGCTCTTTAGTCTCCATAAGAATCTTTTGATGGATTTGGTGCTCTGTGTCTGTGATTTCAGACACCTAACTGTGCTAAATATCCTTTGGAAGCATCTTCTGTGGAGTAAGAGGAACATCATCTTGGCAAACAAGAAGGTGCAATAGAAGCAGGTCTGTAAAACAGTCAGTCATGATAACCTTGCATCCATACTATGTGGGTTATGGGAGATTTATGTCTCGGTATCTGTGCTTTGATTTTGTGTGTTGAATACCCATTGGCAGTTGGAAAAGGCTAAGTTAGCTCTTGGAGCACATCTTTTGATTTAGCTTTATCTGAATGGAATCCAATTCAAGCACTCCGAGATCACTTTTTGTTATTCATGAGAATGCTAGGAAGATTTGTTTCAAAAGAAGCATACTTCCATGAACTAATGCACTAACATAGACCTTTCTCACATGGAATAAGCTAGACTCCCATTCAGAATCACCCCCAGAGTCACACCCCTGTCTCTTCTGTAGTTCTTCACTCCAGAGATATTAAAGTAGGGTTTCACAGGTAGGAATGCAACATTTTATCGAAGGTTTCTAGAAATACCAATACAAACACAGAACCATCCTTTTCTTGCATCAAATGCCTCCTATATGGTTTTTAAGATGTTTTGAATCCTTTCAAGTATATAATATTTACATATGTATCCATTAATTTTATGATCCATTTTACCCACTCAAGTGCTGTCCTATCTGCCATGTTCTGTTCTGTTGCTCTGAGTGTTTGCTTACATGATAGGATGCACCAGTAGGAGATGCAGAAATAGCATAGCTATATTTACTTTAAGATAAACTGTTGCAGTAGCTTTGATACACATAAATTATTATTAAGCATAGCATTTAAGCCTTTAGAACTTCTGGTGTATCTTCATGCAGTTAACATCTACTTCACAGCATTTTTCCTTTAATATCTAACAGAACCCCTCCAACAGCAGGGCTCAGCTATAGTTTGTACTTTGATAATACCTCTCACTGATTTTCTTTCTTCCACCACATTTCCATGGAATCTATTTTTCAATCTCCCACTTATCCCAATACTTCTGAAGGATGTAAGTTTCAAGCAGAGACAAAAATTTTCGAGTTCAGTACTTAAAATCTCTAGTGCCTCTGAAGAGCTTCCCCTAGCAAAATCAACAAATAAGGCAATGAAAACAAAACACTGCTTTATGTTTCTATGCTGCTTTATTTCTTTGACTAGCTATGCTTACTAATGTACAGGAGCTTCATGAGCCTGTGAATAACTTTCATCCCTCCTACTGCATCTTCTACATTGTCCAAAGTTCTGCAGTAATTTCATCTCTCTATTTGTATTACTTTGAACATGTTTTTTTACCTAAGATGAATATATGACCTTCAGCTTAAATATTAGAACTTGTACCATAATGATGAAACACATACTGCATTTAAGTAGCATGTCTTCAATGCTTATGAAAATATTTAAGTAAATAGCATATCTTTGGTGTTTTAGTGCAGAACATAATTTTTGTTCCAAAATACCCATACAGTAGGTGACTGCTAGTCACTACTACAAGGAGATTAAGCTATTAGAAACTACTGAAACAAGATGTTTTCTTAAACATGCATGGTAGTTAAGTTTTGGGAAAAAAAATTTAAATGTCCTAAACTCTTGCTAATCTTTTGGAAGAAATGGTTGAAAGTTTGAGTTAGAATTTGCTTTGTTACCCGTAATGATATGACTAAGGAGAAAGTGATATTGAGTGTAGTGCCAGATTGGCAGCAAACTAGGAGGCAACTCTGTATTCCACGGAGAGAGAAGCACTAAAAAGGGTTCTTTTACTCTGAGAGTGCTGAAGTACAGGCTGAGATAACATATTCATATTGGGCTATTATAAAAGTAAATTATACTTTATGGTTGGAAGGGACCTGTAAACTTTATTTGGTCCAAAACCCCGTGCAGGAACAACTTGGATCAAGTAGCTCAGAGCTGTGCCCAAGTGAGTTCTTTTAAAATTTCCCTGTATCAAGTTTCTGTAACCTCCATGGAAAGCATGCATTTTTGCTGTCCTTCTGCCATGCTTGCTTGACTTTTAAGAAGTTGTTTGCTTTGAAGAGCCTGTCAAGCCCTTTTGGCCCTCTTTGTCCTGCCTGAGAATTTTTTCATTCTACTGTATTATTAAAACTTTGGCACACAGTTCTAATGACATCAACCTAAAGTTGGTATGACTCATTGAAAGAATGATTACTCAGTTATTTGAATATTTTTTTACGTTTTTGGAACATTATTTGATGAGTTCCATGCATTGATTATGCATTTATGACTTAATATTTGCAATTTTGATTTTTTTCCTTAATTTCACTGCCTTCCTTTCTGTTTTCTTGCAACAGGAAAAACAGAAGCTCCCAGTCAATTTTCACATACACCATTCATTATTTCATGTACTTCCAATATAATAATCTTTATTCATCATAGTTTTGAAATGATCAATCAGGTTTTTTAGTTCCTCCGGCTTTTCTTCTAAGTCCTTAACCTATCTCAGTGTTTCACTCTCTCTGAACTTTTTAACCCTGAGGTTTTGTTTGAAGGGAAGTAATCATTACTTCCTACAATATTCTGGATGATTTGCACTGTATTTTTTTCTCTGCTTTTCATTCTATTCCATGTTTTCCAAATTCTAACCTTTTGTTTACTGCTTAGATAGAGCTCCCTGGTGAGCATAGTCTTTTTCATTTATTTGTGAATGATTGATGAGTTGCCCTTTGTCTTGAGGTTATCTTCCTGATTTGCTGGAAGTTTTTTTTCGCCTGTATGTCTTGTTTTGCATTTAGCAACACTGGCTGCATTTCAGGTCATATGTTCATTCAGTTACTTTGGTAATGAGCAGGACACATATTACTGTTAACATTATTGCTATTTTGTTCTGTCCATTTTGTAGAATTTTTGAGGAATTCAGTATGAGAATGGCATCCCTTTTTCTGAAAGTTATGTGACCATCCACTGTGAGTTGAACAGATTACACTGCTGGAGCTCCTGCATCTAAAAGTGTGTTTATATGCAAATTGGAGTAGTGCTTTGCCATACAGGCAAAACAAGTTTGTGTTGGAAACTGTGTCATTACAAAATTCATACCATGATTTCCAGTTTGATATAACTTCTTTTAATCTTCTAAAGTAGTGGTTTTCTTTAGCACCTGTTACTATTATGTTTTTTTTTTATTATTATTATCCATAGGATCGTTAATCAGAACATGCCTAGAATCATTGCTCTTTTAGGAAAAAAAATGCATATGTGTTAGGATATTTTGAATTTGTATTTCTGAGAAAGACTTGAAACATGCCAATAGCAGGTCTGTAACCTCATAGTACTCTCAGCTGGTGCATTAAGCAATAAAAAAGTGATTTATTGGATTTTTAACTTAAATGTCATAGATGTCTTTCCTGCAATGATGAATGCAGGCCATTGTTTACTATCTAAGTCAACCTTGTCAGTGAAAAACTCTCCAATAATTTTTTAGTCAAAATAAACAGATTAATTATTTTGTGGTCTGTGATGAAACAATCATGTATAGCTGTTTTCTTTCTTATATTTGCATGTCGAATTTGAATAAGACACAAAGAGATCTCAACTGAAGTACCTTTTTTATTAAAAAAAAGTGTATTTGAGTTGCAGTCACTGTTTTAATCAGTAGCTACCTAATAAACTGATAGGACTTTTATATTCTGATTACTTTTTATTTTAAAGTTTCTTTTAAGGTGTTTGGAGTTCATGTTTATGTTTATTATTAAACTTTACCTTATCTGTAAGAGTGGAAAGCAATGTCAATATATTTTTAGGTATTTTCTTTGTGAGATCAAAGTACAGCAGTGTTGTAGTTTGACCTGGAGAGGAAAAACTCAAAGAGGAGTTTTCTCTATGAGTACTCCCCTGGGAGTTGATAGTGGTCAATTGGAGGCTGGTTTGGTTATTGACAGCGTGAAAAACCAATTGAAGAAAGTTAGTTCACCCTGTGAACACACATTTTGAAGGAGGTAATCCGGAACTGAGCTCTCTTGGCTTTTCCGGCAGCAGTGCAGGTAACAGGGCCCTGGCCTGGCTCCACTGCAGGCCTGTGGGCCTGGCAGGGGCCGGGCCGGGCCCCCTGTCTGGGGAGCTGGCATGTCCTGGCAGAGAGAGAGAGAAGCGGGGTGGCCATGGACAGTGACCAGAGAGACTCAAACTAATATAAAAATCCCAGCCGCTTNTTGGAACATTTCATTCTTAAAAGTAATACCCCATGTATTTTGACCATTGACCCACAAGTACAGCTTTGGGAAGGCTGTGGAGTTGGGAGGAGTGCCACGACTGCAGATACCGGGCGGATGCAGAATCGTGAAAATGAAACCACGAGAAGACTGTTTTCTACTTTCTTGTGGAAAAAATCCCTATAGCCTAACAAGAGGAAGCTTCTCACTCCAAAGTAAACGGAAGAAAGGACTGTTTGAGTTAGGAATTAATTGAAGCAGTTTCTTGTATGTTTGTTCTGTTGTTATGAAGGTTGAAAAAGGGAAAGAAAGAGTGGTCTGACAATCTTATTCTGGATTTTTTTTTCCCTTTTGTGTAGTTAATAAATTTCTTGTTATACCCTCTTAAGTTTTAGGCCTGCCTTGCTTCTACTCCTGGTTCTGTCTCACAACAGAAAATGAATATATCTTAATTGGCAAATCAAAACTTTGACATTATTTAGTGCATTGGCCGGGAAATCGAACTTAAACCAAAACAAGCAGTAAACAACAGTGACATGGAACTTTTTGGCCCCCCTAAAAATGAAACAAATTTGTTTTCAGGTGACCTGAATATTTGTAGACATTTAGCAAAGAAATTACTAGGCACTATTGCACAGATACCCAACTAAATTAGAAGACTTAAATGTATTTTACTGTAGGAGGAAAAATGTCGTAAACTCTCAATATGAGAATTCAGTAGAAAACAGCTGATTTTCATTTCTTAAACCTTGATGTCTAGTCTTACTTAATGATGTATCCAAATATTATATACTGGACTTAACTGTTTTCTTTCTATTCAGTAACACATGTACTCTCTGATTTGGGTGTTTTTTTGCCAAAAAATACTTGGATTATCACTAAGTGGAATAGAATTTACTTTCAGTTAATCACTTTTGAAAACACAGATGAGTGAAGAGCTCTATGACTCAAACTCGGGAGAGGTGCTTGATTCCTGCCATTTAGACTATGCACTTAACAATATGCTTTACATTTTGGCCATCCCTGAATTGATCAGGCAGTTGGACTAGATGGTCATTGTAGGTCCTTTCCACAGCAAATGCCTTCCCTTCCCTTCCCTTCCCTTCCCTTCCCTTCCCTTCCCTTCCCTTCCCTTCCCTTCCCTTCCCTTCCCTTCCCTTCCCTTCCCTTCCCTTCCCTTCCCTTCCCTTCCCTTCCCTTCCCTTCCCTTCCCTTCCCTTCCCTTCCCTTCCCTTCCCTTCCCTTCCCTTCCCTTCCCTTCCCTCTAAATAGGACAAAAATCTACTTCTCAGTCTTCAGTATTGTCACAACAGTTCCATGTTTAAGGTTCTCTACCAGATCTTATAGATAAGTTTCTTGGCAATTTTTAGCTCAAGACAAAATCACATTATACACTTCATGTGCATTTCGAAGTGCTAATGTAAAGAAATAATTGGCTATTCCATGATTCAAAATCACCTCTATATTTTATGACACTTATGACAGAAGTACTTCATGATCTTT
Organism: Rhabdornis inornatus; assembly: GCA_013397075.1. Taxonomy (NCBI): domain Eukaryota; kingdom Metazoa; phylum Chordata; class Aves; order Passeriformes; family Rhabdornithidae; genus Rhabdornis; species Rhabdornis inornatus. The sequence goes on along the minus strand of VWZS01005382.1, from coordinate 5,724 downwards.
GTTTAGAATAATTTTGTTCTTTTTAGTGAAATGTCCACATTTTGTATGTAGATAATCAAAAAACTTAATGAGTTGCTACTGTGAGGACCTGCTGTCCTCCGGGCGCCTCTTGGGCACCCGCATTGTTGGGCTATGTTCTTCTTTAAAAAGCGAAGCAGCTAATAGTTGCTATAAAGTTATTTATTGTAGAAGCACATCAGTCTCAAAAGCAAAAGTCACAGACAGCAAAGTCCATGCTAAGTTCTAGTTTAGAGTCCCAAACAGAAACAGAAGCTCCCCATGGTTTCAGGGCCGGAGGAACTGGGCAGCTCCTATCTTCTTCTTCGCTGTTGGAGGCAGCGGCGATAGCAAAGCACAAGCAGTAGCATAAAAGCAATGGCAAAAAGTAATGGCTCTCCCCCAGCCTGTTCTTTTATAGAAACTTATAAAAAGCTAAGATGCAAACTCAGACCAGACTCAGACCACTACTTCTTAACCTATTAGAATTCTAGTTTCTTAGCATGCCAGGCTACGTAGAAACTACGTTCATGACCTGTCTTGTTCTAACAGAAAAGTGTAAGCAATATTCTTAACTAACTCTATTATGCCTGAAGCTAGGTTCTAGGAGCCTCTAAAGAAACACTAGTATGTTTTTCAACCTTCACTAGAACATGTACTACTTCTCAGGCATCCAAGACCTTTTGCTCACTAAAAGCACTGGAAACTTATTTCAATTACTTACTCACTTATGCTACAATCTAAACGTTTACTTCTACTTTATGTGTGAGGGGCTTAACATACTTCAATCTATCCAATGGCTTTAATTCAATCCCTGCGTTCTGATTTCTCTCTGAAGAATTCAGAGAGACCCCTGGCTTACTGACTCCAACATGCTACAATATGGAATAATGGAGAATAAAAAAATCTGGTCCTGAAAATATAATCTCATGGGATTACATATGACAGCTAGACTAGAAGAGCATTATTTAAGATGAAGCTTTTGAAACTTGAATTTCAGGAATTACCAGCTTCCTGAATAACTCAAGTTGCAATCATTTACACTTTCTTTCTTTCTTTGCGCTGAATGTAAGGTTTAAAGTTTGAAAAAGTGTTGAATTCAGTGGCGCAGATATACAGAGAGGGAATTTAACATTGTGCAGACAATCCTGTGGTTTTTTAGACGTTGACTTTTCACTCTGATGATTTTCTGAAATAGTTTTAATATTTTTAAAACTAAATTTGTAGGGATATGAGTTTATTTTCTTGTTTTAAGAAAAGAGGTGAAATTTCTTTTCTAAGAAAGTATAACTTTATATGACCTTAGCATTTATTGCACCTGTAAGTCTTCAGCAACATGTTACAAACAGTGGCAGGAGGAGAGTCTAATACAGATTTGTCTGCTCCACAACACCACCTTCAATAACTCTGAAGTCTGTCTTTTGTGACAGCTTTTTAATAGACTCAGAAAGTACATATTTAGCTAAATTGGCAGTCCACTAAAATTTGCTTGTACATTGCAAATAAGAAAAGGAGTTTATCATATTTTGTGATTTTTATACTTTGGCTAAAGCTTGAGTTTTTCATCACAAAGGAAAAGCACTTTTCCAACCTGAGTGAATTCCCTTGCTAAATAGAACAGTCATAGAATACTTTGGATGGAATGGGACTTTTTAACATCATATGGTCCAACCCAGGGACAACTTCAACTAGATCAGGTTGCTCAGAGACCCATCGAGCCTGACCTTAAATGTTTCCAGGCGCTTGGCATTGCCATCTCTCTGGACACCCTGTTCCAGTGTCTCACCACCCTCATCATAAAAAACTTCTTCCTTACATCTAATCTGACTCTACTTTCCTTTAGTTTGAAACCCTTACTCCTTTGTCTGCAGGCCCTTCAAAAAAAGTGCATCCCTACTTTCTTATAAGTCCCTCTTAAGTACTGAAAGGTAACAATGAGGTCTTCCCAGAGCCTTCTCTTCTCCAGGATGAATAACCCTAGCTCTCTCAGTCTGTCTTCGTGAGAGGTGTTCCATCCCTCTGATCGTTTTTGTGGCCTTCCTCAGAATCTGTTCCAACAAGTCCGTGTCCTTCTTGGGCTGGGGACCCCAGAACTGGATGCAGCACTCCAGGTGGGGTCTCACCAAGGCGGAGTACAGGGGCAGAATCTCCTCCGTCATTTTGCTGGCCATAAAAATTCATATTTGACATAGTCAGTGTTCCTGCCTGTATTGTCTTCTGTACAACATTCTGTGTTAAGTGTTATGAAGCAGGAAAAAGTTAGTCAATTATTATTATCAGTGATTATGTTCATTAGAGGTCAGAGAATATTTCCTGAACAAATTAGCCTTGAAAAATATATGGAAAACTTCCATAGATCTTCAGGAATTATACTTGCAGAAATGTGCAAACAAGTTAGTTGATATCCTCTTCATACGTCAGCTTCAAGAAGGCGGCCGCTGTTCTTGTAGAGTGATTTTAGAACCTGTTATCACTCAAGATGGATAAATACAGATTATACCCTCTCACTATATAGTTATATGTATATATCTAAAATTGCCACTAATATTTGTTTACTGATTAAATAATTATAAGTTCCTGATTAAATAATTATAGATCTGGTTGTAGGAACCATTTTGAAATGTTAAAGCTGTGTACATTTTCAGACACCAATATCCATTATGTTATTCTTCTTAGAAAGAGGAGATTTGCAGTTTAGTCTGTGGAAAGTAGAAGGAGGTCTGGAGTGACAGAGGCAAAGGAAAGTCTTCGATAGGGGTGAAAATCATAACAGACTGCCTATTTTCTGGTATTAGTGAATGTGCACTTCTATTCTGTTATTTGTATTTGTTCTTTGATCTATCCCTTTCAGAGGTGTTGCAGGCCTAAACTAAGAGCACAATGAGTAGCCACATTATAAGGTTAAAATTACACTAGGAAGCCAAATAACATCTTTAAAAGTGACAGATTCAGTACAGTAGGAGATTTTTATGGAACTTAGACACTAACCCTAAAGTAAATAAATTTGACAATATCGTGGAAGAAAACAGTGAAGGAAAAAAGCATGATTTTCTATAAAATAGATCATGTTAGACTGCATGTTCTTCTGACTGAAAAACATCTGGTTTAAGTGTAATGCAATGAAAATAGTCCATCTTGCTTTAAGTAGTTTTTTATATAGTCTTCTATTAAAACATCTAAAACAAAATCATTTTTCCATTTGGTTATTTTATATATATCTATTTAATTTAACAATAACAATTAATATATGAGTCTTAACTTCTTAAACGAGATCAGTGGAGTGTTTGACTGAGAGCCTTTACTCTTTCTTATTCTGTCTCTTCTGCTGTCCCACCAATGAATGCCAATTATTAAGTTCAGTCAGGAAGAGATGACACCTTCTGTACTAAGAGGTCATTGCGTAGGCAGCTTTGATTCTGTAATGCATAATTTGTACTTTCAGAAGCAACCCAAACAAACTCCATTAAAAAATTATATTTCTTTAGGAAAATGTAGACACTGTATCATAAGGCAATGGGAAATTAACGCAAAAATAATTTTTCGTTTTTCTAGGAAAAGCTTGAAGAAATCCAGGTATTGTTAAAGCAAAATTCAAAGATTTTTTTATTTGCTCAAATGCCAAATATATTTATACTTTTAAACATACTGTTTCATTAAATACTGATCTATTTTTGACCCAAAGTGTTAGTAAAGGACCAAAAATAAACCTGGATTTAATACATTGTTTTCTGCAGGAGTGAAATAAAGAAGAGATGACGTGAGTTCACCTTTACTTCTGTGGTAGACATTTCTCCATATGAGAACAGTTTTGGAAATTATGTTTCAATGTGTCTGGTGGAAAAAATATTTTATTTCTAGTAATATCTTTTCTTGTCTATTTACTCAATCATAGTATGTATTCACTAATTAGATTTCCACAGTAAATTTATTTTGTTTGAAAAACAAAATAAATATATTACTTTCCTATATGTTCAGATAAACTATAATGGTGTCTCATTTTCCATTAAACTTGTTAGAGAGTACTTTTTATAAAGAGCAATAAATGTTTGTGTCTTCTTTTAGTAGCTGCTTGCTTTTTCACAAGGAATTGTTTCTGTACCAGGTTCTACAGCCCTCGTGACCTGCATGCTCAAGTTAGTTCTCTGTCAATGAACCAGTTTAGTGCCTGTATATGCTGACAATTTTTGACGATACCTGGTTATGCCCAGGGGTCAGACTTTCATTGGTCCTGTTCTAGTCAAGATCTTTTCTTTCTTTGCCTTTCTAGATTTCAAGTGTATCCTGGTTCACTCCAATTGCAATCTGCATTTCTGTAGAATGACTGAAGCTGACCTCTCAAACTGGCTGGATGAAACTTCCTATTTCTGTCCATCTTGTTCAGTAATTTATTCTGTGATATCACAATGTTCCAAGTCAACATTTGTTGTTGTTTTCAGGGTTAGTAAGTAGGGTTTTGTAGAATGAAAGTCTGGGAAATGTGAATTTAAAAAAAAAATAAAAGTGGAAGGCTTCACTGCTTCACTGGGTCGATAAGACAGGAAAAACATTTTCTCTATAGAGAAAAGCTGACTTCAAATGGAGATGGTGTGTAATATAAAGGAACATTTGTATCCTCTTACTTCAAGATTTATTGTATCTATTCAGCTTGAATTTATATTAATTCTTTGATAAGTACATTGCATGACAGTACAGTGCTATATGACTGTGAAAATAACCTTGGGCTATTTTGTTTGAGTGCCCTTACTGTGTTCCTCTTCGAGTATATTTACATGCCATGAAAAAATAATTCTGTTCCAGTTCAATACATTACTTGTTTGTTATGGGTTTGACTAAAGTAATTAACTGGACTTAAAGGTTTTGCACATCTTTCTAGCTTGGAGGAGAAAGTGTTAATGAAGTTCATGTTTTCATGCAAATTTTTTTATTTACAAGAAAGTTTGAAGTCCTGCTTTCCTAAATAGTAGGGGAATTCAAGGATGGAAAAGAGGTTCAACTCATGACACCTGCTTTTTTGGACATGAGCACTCTGACCAAAAGCCTAATTTCGAGCTTTCTCTATAGAAAAAGCTTTCTACATAGAACATATACCCCAGAGATTTTATCCATTTTCTAGAAGCTGATTAGCTCTTTCAAAAACTGGCCTGCCTCATTCACACACAAACATAAAGCAAACTCTTCCCAACATGATGCTCACAAAAACTGTTAGTTCCACAGAGATCATAATTTGTAGTGAGAAGTACCGTACAAATAAGAGTTTTTTTTAGAGCTTGATGCAACCTATTACCTCATCTTTAATTTGTAGTTAAAAAAAATTATTAAAAATATTGAGCATAATAGCAAGTGAAGAAAACAGCATGTGGATGTGGATATGTATATATATGCAGGCTTTTTTCTTGATTTTTTTTAAAGCCTTTTAGTGTTAGTAAGTCAGGAGTCTCTCTGAATTCTTCAGAGAGTAATCAAAGTACAGAGATTGAATTAAAGCCTTTAGATAGATTGAAGTATGTTAAGCCACTCACACATAAAGTAGAGGTATAAGTTTAAGTTTTGAAATAAGCAGACAAGTTATTAAGTAAGTAAAACAAGTTTTAAGTGCTTTCAGTAAGCAAAAAGTCTTAGATGCCAGTGTAGAAGTGCGAGTTCCTAGTAAAACTTGAAAAACATAGTCTTAGATACCAAGGCTTCCGCAGAAACTCCAAAAACTTAATCTTAGACATAATAAAGCTA